>JAHWFP010155747.1:62017-83999 GCA_023313725.1 Lithobius niger
CCCCCCCCACGATTACTTTAACCCCCAATCCCCACATTCTGCCCCCCCCCCCCCCGAATTTGCATACGTGTTCCCCCATACACGTTTGCCCGCCTCCCTCTCCCCGAAAACGTCGCTCCGTGACATTCTCCCTTTGGTGCAGCCCCGGAAAAGTCGCTACCGTGTGTTTGACTGAAGGCTAAAAAAAAAAACCTTATCACTTAGAAATCCAGCATTCAGTAAGCAAGTAATCCCATGTTTAAGTTATTCCTTTGCAACAATTCACTTCGGTATCGCGCATTGCCCACCACACAAACTTTCCCTGGCACCCCCCCCCCCCCCGAAAACGCCGCCCCATGACATTTTCCCTTTTGGTGCAGCCCCGGAAAAGTCGCATGCGCATGTTTGATTGAAGGCTAAAAAAAGCCCTGAAAAATCCAGCATTCAATAAGCAAGTAACCATATATTTAAGTTAATCCTTTGAAACAATTCACCTCGAACTGTTCATTGCGACATTGCGATTGTTGCCGCCCACTTAAAAACAATTCAACTCCATTCTGGAAGTGAACATTTAGGAAATAAATGCACCCTTCCATCGTATCAGGCTGCCAATTTCGAGCCTGGAAATTAAGAACCAATCGTCGTTCGGTTTAAAGTTGTCTGGTTTAGTAGACACTGGTCTTTTTTTTTTTTTTTAGCTCAAACGGTGACAATGGTACGGCCCACGCGACTAAAACTTTGTTGGTCGCTTTAGTACCACAACAATACCAAAAAAAAATCCCCAAAACGGTGCGACAGGTCTAGTAAATGGCGCCATCTCTTTGAAGACGT
Source organism: Lithobius niger (assembly GCA_023313725.1). NCBI lineage: Eukaryota > Metazoa > Arthropoda > Chilopoda > Lithobiomorpha > Lithobiidae > Lithobius > Lithobius niger. Next base: position 62,828 of record JAHWFP010155747.1, read on the forward strand.
TGGAAAAGTGTCCAACCCGAATTTGAAGGCGAATCCCGTCAGCAGATGGCACTACAGGGTGGGGTACTTGATTGTACGACGGAATGGCGAGGACGGTGACTTCGCCGCCTGCTCCGTATTATACAGGGTGGGGCAGAAAGGACGGAACACCCCAGGCAGTTTCAGCTGATTGATACTAGAGCAGTGAAACCTTGCATGGTATGAAGGTGAATAGGGGCCCCACGAATAATGTATTTAGCACTGACCTTGACATAGTCTTTCAAGGTCATCTGACATCTAACTTTTGTAGAACCTATGTTTAAACTTGAAACTTGTAGACATTGGCAAGGCATGACCAATGCAAAACATGGAACGAAAATCGCATCATTCGTTTACGAGTTATGGGTATTACAAGCATTATGCTGTCGTGCAGCTTGAGTGGCTTCCCTGCCAAACAGTTTGAGAAAAAACGTAAAGTGGTCCTTAATAACGGGTAACGTCTTCTAGGGGAAGAGTACACAAACAGCAGCTACCATGCCAACGACTCCACACATTACATTAGCCGAAGAAGGGGCCATTCTTTTGAACGCCAAGGTCAACAATTGAAAGGGCATACGGTGATAGCTTGTGTGTGGCTTCTCAACGGCTTTTAATAGGCTACTTTCATTCACGCTGCTGTTCTGTGAAGCCATCCTCGAATTAAAGCCGGACTAGTTTTTTCTAACCAACATTGCAACATGTAACTAACTGAGGCTAAGCAGAGCAGCCTATGGGCAGCAGTTTCCTATGTCGCTTTAGGAACAGTTCATAAATTGAACAAAAGTCTTAACAAAAATACAAAAGTACCACGCAACAATACTGCTGGAAAACACGCATTGTAACCATTGTACTCCCAATGGTGTTAGCGATAATGACCTTAAAGCCTGCTGGTAAGGTCATCCATCCGATGAGACTAATAACAGACGAAAAAAAGAGAGATAACGTTGGTGCATCGGTTACCAACAACTGCACCTGGGCAAATAACAGACCACTCAGTGTAAAAAGTGTTCAAAATGTGCTCCCTCCGCTCCAATGCATAATCTTGCACGATGTTCGGTGCTAGCGCGAACTGCAGCGAGCTGTTCTGAGCTAATAGCAGCACAAGCTTCGCGAATTCGTCCCTCCAAATCAGCGACATCAGCAGGTTGGGTTAGGTACACTTTCTCCTTTAGGTATCCCGACAGGAAAAAGTTGAGTGGCCTGAGGTCAGGGGAACGTGCAGGCAACCCGACCGGTCCACCACGTCCAATCCAACGGCCTGGAAAGGCTTCATCGAGATGTTCCCTCACAATAGCTGCAAAGTGTGGGGGAGCACCATCATGTTGGTACCATAGTTGTCGACGTGCTGCAAGTGGTAATTCGTCCACAAACTCTTCCAAACCCCGTCCAGTATCAGTTCTTTGTACCTAACACCATTAAGTGTGCCCTGGTAGAATATTGGGCCAATAATCCGATCACCTATGATCCCACACCAGACATTGACCCACCAGTTGACTTGGTGATGTGTCTCCCGCAGCCAGTGTGGATTCTCCACGCTCCAGTAATGTGTGTTGTGGGTGTTCACCACACCATCCCTGGTGAATTGGGATTCGTCTGTCCACAGAATACGGGTTTCCTCGCCATCCAGTGTCAGCCAGTTACAGAAGTCAAGACGGGCCTGGTAATCACGTTCCTCAAGTCCCTGGTGGCAATGAACGTGGTATGGATGAAATCTGTTGGCGTGGAGTATCCTGCCCACAGAACGACGACTCAACCCTCTCTGCTGTTCAATGTCCCGCGTGCTGGTATGTGGGTGTAGTTGGACGTAAGCTATTACTGGAGCCGAATTTGCTTCATTTGTGGCCTCCCATCGTCGGCCAGGTGGATGCGTAGGCTGGACTTATCCTGTTTGCTGAACTCTCCGAACAGTACGGAGGATTGTGTTTATGGATGGCTGTACCAGACCAGGATGCCTTTGACCATACATCCGTATGGCAGCTCTTGCATTCCGCTGACATTCCCCATACAATAGTAGCATTTCAAGATACTGTTCATTTGTGTATGCAGGCATGGTGGGGGTTGCTAGTCCGTGTTAAGCAGTTGGACTCCCTCCTGAGGTAGACCTTTCCTGTTCACTTGGAACTACGTGACTGTATGTATTGAACCAATCGTAATTTGCATACAAATGTCTTCACGTACTTAACATGCTTATGGTCCGAATTCAGTTTTTTATTTATCGTCATGGATCATCATGGTCTACTGTACTGTATGTAGTAAATTCCTAATTCATTCTGTAGGTCTGCAGTGCTTAGTTCTCAAATTTGCAAATAAATGACATTGAAGGAATTGCTGAAGGTCACCAAACGACTATGTACTGTAGTACAGTTAGGGGCTGTCCCTAAATGGTGTCACACGAACTTTGCCTGTCTAACCACCACCCTCCCCTTGTCGCATTGTTTCACATCTTCTGCAACCCACCCTCGACAATGAGGTCACAAATTCCTACAACCCTTCTCCCCCAATCGATAAAGGTTGCTTGTTTTAGGCGATTTTATCCCTAAAACGCAACATGCGGTTAAATTGTTTGTAGGCTGTTTTATTGCCAAAGTTTTGCATGAATGTAATTTTGTTCAACAGTTTTGCCTTTTGGTTTATTGCGTGGTACTTTTGTATTTTTGTTAAGACTTTTGTTCATTTTATCAACTGATCCTAAAGCAACATAGGAAACTGCTGCCCATTGGCTTCTCTGCTTATCTTCAGTTAGTTACACGTTGCAATGCTGGTCAGAAAAAAACTAGTCCGGCTTTAACTCGAGGATGGCTTCACAGAACAGCAGCGTGAATGAAAGTAGCCTATTAAAAGTCGTTGAGAAGCCACACACAAGCTGTCACCGTATGCCCTTTCAATTGTTGACCTTGGCGTTCAAAAGAATGGCCCCTTCTTCGGTTAATGTAATGTGTGGAGTCGTGGGCATGGTAGCTGCTGTTTGTTTACTCTTCAACTAGAAGACGTTACCCGTTATTGACGACCACTTTACGTTTTTTCCTCAAACTGTTTGGCAGGGAAACCATTCAAGCTGCACGACAGCATAATGCTTGTAATACCCATAACTCGTAAACGAATGATCCGATTTTCGTTCCATGTTTTGCATTGGTCATGCCGTGCCAATGTCTACAAGTTTCAAATTTAAACATAGGTTCTACAAAAGTTAGATGTTCGATGACCTTGAAAGACTATGTCAAGGTCAGTGCTAAATACATGATTCGTGTGGCCCCTATTCACCTTCATACCATGCAAGGTTTCACTGCTCTAGTATCAATCAGCTGGAATTGCCTGGGGTGTTCCGTCCTTTGTGCCCCACCCTGTATATGTAGATATTTAAGTGTAAGTAGCATTTATAACCTGGGTTTGGTTTCACTCTTAAAAACAGGTAAATGTCTAAATCGTATGAATGGTTAAAAAATGCGTTTTGTATGCGTTTGTAACAATAAAAGACAGTGAAGCTCGACGTATAAAACGGATAAAAGACTGGTACCTAATATTTCGGAGCATTTCAATGGTTGGCTCCATTTTGAAAGTTAAAAAAAAAAACTCACAAACCCAATATCCAGTCTACCAGGTAGCCATGTTGAAGGAAATGCACCAGTGAATTCTGTGAGTCAAAGAAGGTTAAATATTCTGAGGAGGAGGAAGGTAGTAGGTACAGCAGAGGGTGGAAAGGCAAATAAGATAGTGCAAAGAAGGGGGGGGGGGGGGAGGCGGAAATAAAACCAATAAAAAATATATTTAGAGAAGAAAGGAAACGAAATAAAAGAGAGAAAAGGAAACAACCCAGGAAAAAATAGCGAAGGTAATGTATTTCTAAGGTATGTCTAATTCGTGCCCAAGAACTACAATTTACGTTTTTCAGAATCATAAGGAGAGGGAGAGGGAGATTATTTACACGGTCAGCAAGCCGTGTATCCACCTAAAACCAAAACTGGTATAAGAGAAGCCGCCAAGTTTACAAAAAGGGTCGGCCTTTCAAAGTAGTGATATCATTCAACCAGGGAAAGGCCGCCAAGGTTAATCCTATTAGCCAAGTTAATCGCACCTACTAATAGTTCGAAGGTTAAATGCAAACTAGAAGATTGCTACTAGCGGTACCAATCTTCAAGTTTTCATTTAACGTCCAAAGTATTATTCGGTGCGATTAACTTGGCTAATAGGTTTAACCTTGGCGGCCTTTCCCTGGTGGAATGATATCACTACTTTGAAAGGCCGACCATGTTTGTAAACTTGGCGGTTTCTCTAATACCAGTTTTGGTTTTGGGTGGATATCACAACTTTCATTGGCCTGTGAATATACAAAAAATCCACGGTGTAATAATTATTGTCACCTATACCTTTTTTGTCTTGAGGTTTTTGATGTCTATGAATTTTCTCATTCATAATTTTCACATTTGCTGTTGTCATTCCAAATAAATTAATAACAAGCATAAGAGTATGGTAATTGCAAGGTCCTAATAAATTCCTATGGAATAAAAGATACCCTGTGTCTTATTGAACCAGTAATGAGAAATTTATTCGGGTCACGGGGCAGATAATTCATTTTGAATTCGTGTACCGTAAAAAAAAAAACGATCTGGATTTGATGGGGAAAAAAATTTTATTGAGGCCTCGGCCAAATGCCATGCGCCCCAAACCTAACCTAAAGAAAAACAACCAAAAAACCAACAACCATAGTCTCCACAGTACCAAAAAACCACGCAACCACCACCACCACTACCATGAACCTCCTATTTGCAACAACAATGAATTCTGAGAATTAGGTACTGAAACGATAAGCGTGTAACACTTAAGCATGTTATAATCTACTGTTGGATGACAATACAAACAATGGTTACAACAATAATTTTGCACTTACTAGCCACTTCAGGGCCACGTGCTTCTAGCTAACAACCCCCATTTTAGAAAAAGGCACTTCCTCATATGGCGCTTTACCAGTCTGCCGAAATTTAGACCTGGCAACTTTCCTTAATCAGCTGTAGTAGTGTCGTTATACCCTGTGAGAATAAACATGGGAGCCTGCGGACTAGTTACTAGTTACCAATAACGCAAATCAACATTATTGGGGAGACTTTCTCTCCATGAAGGACACGTTTCCACATTTTCGTGTTTACGTTTTCTTCGATACTGGACCCAAGACACCTGATTCAAACGATTTGCAAAGATTTCTACCGCATGGGGAATTTACATCAGTACGCTGAAATCAGGTATAAGGTGGTTTCAGTTAAAAGAACAGTCTGCTAGTGAAGGCTGCCTTTTTTTCATCAACAATCATTTTTTAACAAGAGGATGTCTACAGTCGGATGATCTACTATTACTTGGCGGCGACACACTAGCGTGTGTCTAAATATTAGAGTTCGTTTACGCACGAGAATTTCGGAAAATTGGATAAGAGGCGGCGGAGGAAATAACAATGCTACAACATGTAACAATGGAGCAAGAATAGGAAAGGTGCACAGTCAGATTATAGCTCACTCGAACTACTGATCGGAGGAAAATGGCGGAACATGTGAAGGAGTTTTTATTGAGCTTAAAACGCAAGTGAATATGCAGCACCAGGATATTATCACAGGTTTGGTGGCTGATAAGAAGTATGAAGACCTACTGCAGCTTGCTGTGAAGCAGGAAATCAGCGAATTGGACTGGAATCTTTATGGATTGGCACGAGAAAGTGAGGTGGAAATTAGAGAAATGGTGAGGAAAAATGGCGCAGAACAATTTGATGTTTTGAACAATGAGGCAGTTAGTGTGAGTAACAATGGTTCTTCTCCTATAAGGGTATCTTATGCGGAAGTTTCTCGTTTTAATAGACCACGAGTATGGGCAGCTGCAAACCAGTGCTGACGGTGGTGGAGAATTTGACCAAGACCCGTATTGTGGGAATTTGTTGTGGTTAAAGAAAATGTATAATAGGGTGTCTCGATTTTTTCGTTTTAGACAAATTTTCGAATCTGAAAATGCCTCCCCCATCAAAAGTTTCCTTTTAGGATAATGCTTATAGGGAAAAATAATTTTTCATTTTGACAAATTTTAAATATCCCACACTTGCTTCGAAGTTTCCAATTTTTCCAATTTTCGATGTAAAACTAGATTTTATCTCTGAAGACAGTTCTTGGATTCTGAAAACGCCTGACCTCTTAAAAGTCCTGGGACCCTAAATATGAGCTAAAAAAGAATTTCTCATTTTGACAATTATTAAATATCCCATACTTGGTTCAAAGTTTCAAATTTTGACAATTTTAACGTAAAACTGGATGTTTTCTCTCAAGACAGTTTTAAATCTGAAAGTGCCTGGCCCCTCAAAAGTCTCTCTTAGGACCCTAAATATGGACTTAAATATAATTTCTGATTTTGAAATTTCTTTAATATTCGACACATGCTTAGAACTTTCGAATTTTTCCAATAAACCTATATTTTGTCACTCAAGAGAGTTTTTCGATTCTGAAAATGCCTGACCCCACAAAAGTTTACTTTTAGAAGCCTGCGTATGAAATAAAACAGAATTTCCTATTTTGGCAAGTTTTTTTAATATCCCACGCTCTATTACAAGTTTCAGGGTTTTATGATTGCTTTACACTGTCATCAGATTAAGTATTAAAAGTTTAGTATCTCCTTCCTCGATTCAATTTTGGCTCTGTTATGTCCGTCTCTTCTTTCTTTGCCGTGCAGTCTTGCCGATTATTCTGTTATCATTTCCACCCCCTTTCCACTGTGTGTGTGTGTGTGTGTGGCCGAAAAAGTCAGGAATATGAAATACGTTATCTTCAGATGCTCTACTGTTGGCAAGTCTTTCTAGGTAATCGTCAGACAGCACCCACGATAATGGGCGGCTCTGTTACAGGACAGTTACTCCAGTCCACAACGTCAATGTAATTCATTCTCATCTCTGAAATTCATTGGGAGGAGGGGGTGGAGTAGGTTCGGATCTCAACATTGTTTGTTTGCTGTTTTTCTTGCACGCAGAATTCTCTTGAAGGCTAGTGTTCATCAGATATTCAGAGCATCATGTTTTCTGGATGTGCAAAATATCCGTTATGTTGGATGACTGGGTCAACTATATTTCTCATGTCTTGTGGCGTGTATCTCGAAAGATTCATCAAGACCCACACATTTTTTGCTCCATCCGTACACATTGATATTTTCTTACTGCAGTTCCAAAAACAGAGTATACCTTTATTATGTATTCAGTGAGAGTCTTCAGAATGTTGTGCAGTGGGTCGTCTTCATTTGTTGCGATATTCAATCACAATACACGATCGAGAGTGGTTACGCAAGGGAATGGGCCATTTTCGCAGGATCTCTTTTAGCCAAACTGTGTGAACATTGTCTGACAAATGTGCTGCAGGTACAGTTGATCCGTCCTGATCCGTTTGTCAGTTGCAGGAGTATTCTTTGATGGGGATATTTTCTCAAAATTAACGACTTCAATAATTTCACGTGGCCAACTTCTTTCAAATGGGTCCTGATAGAGCTTTAAGACCTGCTTGTGGTGCCGTCCAGGACACGGAAAATGGATCTGAACGGAAGCTAATTTCCATAGAACTGGCGTATAATGGCTGTTGGTGAATTCTTCAAGGGATCTGTTGCAAGACCTGAGAATATAGTTGACCCAGTCACCTAGCATAACTGATATTTTGCACATCAAGAAACATGATGATCGCAAGCAAATCAAAGCATTAGCCTTGAAGATAATCCTGCGTGCAAGAAAAACAGCAAACAAACAACGTTGCAATCCAAACTAACTCCATTCCCCATTAATTTAGAAGCTCAGAATAACATTGACATTGTGAACTGGTGTAACTGTCCTGTAACAGAGCCGCCCATCACTGCTCACATGCCGTCAGACGATAACCTAGAAAAACTTCCCAATGCTGGAGAAACTGAAGATATAGTATTTAACATTCCTAACTTTCCTTGCCACACACAGGTGGTGGAAAGGAGGATGAAAATGGTAACAGAAGCATCGGCAAGAGTGTGAGGCAAGGCAAGAAGAGACAGACACATCAGAGCCAAAATTGAATCGAGAATAGCGCAATACCAAACTTTAACACTAAATCTGATTAAGAGAGTAAAGTAAACATAAAACCTTGAGAAGTGTACTGAAGTGTAAGATATTACAAACTTATCAAAATAGGAAATTTTGCTTTATTTTATATTCATGGTCCTAAAAAAACATATTTGAGGAGTTAGGCATTTTCAGATTCGAAAAAGTGTCTTGAGTGACAAAATGTAGTTTCACGTCGAAAATTGAAAAAAAATTGGAAATTTCGAAACGTGTGTGGGATATTTAAAAATTGTCAAAATGAGAAATTTCTTTTTATCGATATCTAGGGTGCTAACGGAGACTTTTGAGGGGTAAGGCTTTTTCAGATTTAAAAAACTGGCTTTAGCAAAAAAATCAACTTTTACGTCGAAAATTGGAGAAATTTGAATCTTCAACTGAAGTGCGGGATATTTAAAAATTGTCGAAATGAGATTTTTTCCCCTGTAATCAGGGTCCTAAAAGGAAACTTTTGAGGGGTCAGACATTTCTTCAAATTCGAAAAATTGTCTAAAACGAAAAAATCAAGACACCAAAATGTAAAAGAGCAGCTTATCAAATTTTACGATGGAAACGTCGCTCGTATTTATTGCCTACCAAGCGGGCAAGCCTTACTGCTCCTTTCATCTGAGAGATGCTCTGGCTGGTGTTGTGGATCTTGGTGAAGTTACTCGGCTGTGTTGGCAGTAATTATCTAGAATAACTACTTTGCAAGCTAGCGACTTAATTCACCTACCTATCGATTCCTTTTGTCGTAAAACGTGCGAAAATCATCGTGCACTAACGCTTATTTATTTTCCAAAAAAAAAATATTAAAACACGGTAAAACACTACTTACAACACGCTAGAAGCGGCCGCTATTCAACGCGATGACACCACAACATAGAAAACCTGATTTCGACCAGAACATCGGCAAACGGAAATTACCTTCATTTGCGACGCAATAACTGAAGCAGACGACAATTTTATGTTTATATTTTATTTTTATACCAATATTTCTTTACAGTTTGAACGATGTCCGCAGGGGCGTGCTTTGCGCGCACTATTATATACCTCGAGAATTTGTGTGAACAGAAATAGTATGACGCAAGCATTTGTGAAACAAGGAACAAATTTTGTTACTTCCTTGTTTCACGAATGCTTGCGTCATACTTTTTCTGATTACACCAATTCTCGATGTATATAATGATGCGCGCGAAGCATGCCCCTGCATACTGTGAATCCGGCCCTAAATATCACCGTCTGCCTTGGAAAGAGATAATTTTCGTTTAGTAAAGTTCTGGGCGAAATCAGGTTTTCTATGTTGTGGTATCATCGCGTTGGATGGCGGCCGCTTCGAGCTTGTTGTGAGTAGCGTTTTAACGTGTTTTAATATTTTTTCTTAAATAAATAGGCGTTTGCGCACGTTTTCGTTATGATTTTCGCACGTTTTACGATGAAAGGAATCGATAGGTAGGTGAATTAAGTCGCTAGCTTGCAAAGTAGTTATTCTAGATAATTACCGTGTTGTGTTGGCTGAGGGCCAGCAATGTATTGCAAGTCACGTTTTCCTCGTCTGCAGCTAAAGAAGCAGTGAAGATGCGTCTGGCAGTCATTCCGAATGGACACAAGGCAGAGGTTTTTTACCTGCACGGGAGATTGGTGAGGGTCCGGATTCATTGGTTGCCCTTGAATACTACTGCAGCAGAGGTTGGGCAAGCATTGTTGGACTACGGCACCGTGATGAATCACAAGTTTCAGTACCATACTAGTGAGGGACTGCAGCACTGCCGCACCGGTGTCCACAGTGTTGTTTTGAAATTAAAAATTGAAATTGATGATGTTCCAGAGGTGGTGGGAGTTAAGGGTGTACCAGCGCTTCTAGTGATTGCGGACAGGGCACCACGCTGCTTTGGATGTCAATCACGTGGGCACGTTCGGAAATTTTTCCCCAAATGTATATTGTGTGTCGAGCCGAGTAGCGATTCCTAGGGGTGCTCTTTGTCAGCATCTCCGGGTAAGAGGGAATCTGGAAGTGCAACAGGGTGGTGGGGGGAACCGGGTGAAAAGAAGAGGGAGCCACGGTGGGGCCGCTCCTGTGGTTCAAGTTGTTCCAGTGGTTCGGAATGAGGTACCTGGTCAGAGTTCGTCGGTTCAGAGCCAGAGTCAGGAGGGATGGACGGTGTAGGGGAAGGGAAGAACTCGAAGAAGCTTCCCCGTTTGGCCACCTCCCCGTGTCCACAAAAGGCGAAGATAAGTGCCCATGATGTGGACGAGAGTGAAGAAGGTGAAGAGAGTGGTGCAGTGCTAGGTGAAAGTGGTCCAGCGGCCAGTAGCCACACGGCCAGGGTACTGCGGCATGATAGCTCTGGAGGAAGGGGTCCCTATAGTAGGAACCGAGGTGGTGGTGGTGGATGTGCGGTTGGGTCATTGTGACAAGTTGGAGTTAGGTTAGGTCAAGGGAAGAACTCGTTGGGATCGTTGTTTCGTTGATTCGTTGTCTCGTTAGTTTGTTGTAGAGGTACAGTCTCGAGGTGGTTTGTACTTTGTATTAGGTTAGGTCGTAGTTTTAAATTTGTAGGAGTGCATTACACACAGGTCTAGTAAATAAATTCAAAAAAAATTCAAAGATGCAACGATGCAACATTGTCGTGGTAGCTGCTTCTACAGCCCGAGTAAATAAATTAAATCGTTTTAACTCGTTGTCGAAAACCAAAATGAAATGGTCTCGGTTTTCGCTTAAATATTTCAGTTTCAAATCATAGGGTGCGAAATCGCAGCCTCAAAATTGGGCGGCCGAAAAGACTGTACGAATTATTTTCTTCTTTAGTGCGGGCTTCGGGAATCTAGTTGAATTGCTCCGCGAGTATTTGCCATGTTACTGCATCTGCCTGCAACAATACAGAATCAACTACCCCTCGAGCTGAAGTAAGTTTAATCTAGACACGCGCTAGTGTGTTGCCCTCAAATAACAAACTTGGCCCAAATCTGGGGTGGAACCTGAACAGAAATACGCATTTCTAATGTTCCAATTTTTTGCCGACAAATTGAGTGGACTTGTGGACGTACCATACACATGATAGACCAAACCGTACCAATAACAATAAAAAGGAAGCGAAAAAGCCAACAAATTAACTGAACAATAATTAGAAAAAAAAATTAGAGCTCGTATCCCCATATTCACAGCCGTGAAGTGCACGAATAAAAACGGATTAGAATTCACTCAAAAGCATCGAACTATAATTTCGAAACAGAGTTAAATTATAAAACAACAAACATAGATATAAAAAAGCCCTCATAATACACAAATTAGGCACACACACACACATACATCCATATGCACACACACAAACATTACACATTTCAAACACAAACTGCGTTCACTTTCTGACATAACCATTTGGTAAAATCAGTCCTTGCTCCTTGAAATTGTAGGTCAAATTATAGTTCGTTTCGTTTGAGTGAACTCTAATCTGTTTTTATTCGTGCTCCTTCACGGCTGTGAGTATGGGGATACGAGCTCTAATGTTTTTTTTTTTCTAAATGGCAAAGCCGTGTTTGTTCAGTTATAGTGTTAAGAGGCAGCAGGGGTTGGCCTTCTCGCAACTGGTGAATGCCACCCCTGATCACAGAAAATACACAAAAGTGTAAAGAGAGATGGGCGAAAGAAAGCATACGCATAAATAAACTGAAGGGAAACATATTAAATGGTAAAAAAAATACTAACACACGGTACATTGCTTTATATGGTATAATAATCAAGTATTTATAATACTCACTTTCAGAATCGGTCTTCTTTGTCTGTTGAAGTCGTGTGTCATGGAGGTCTTCTACTGCTGAAATATCATAATTTGTAAATATACAGGCACTATGTATATAGTATACCTGGGGTACATTCTGCGCATGGCGAGTCGTTATACCAAGCAGTTTTAGTACATTATAAATAACATTTTTACGTGTTGTATTTTTAATTGGATGAGTGGCTAATCATCCACAGCTGGAACAAGATTGTGTACCATCTGGAACCATTTATTTGTTTCCCCCCTTCCCCAAAGGTGTTCAAGGATTAAAGTGTATAGGGTTACACAATCCTGCAAAACCCGTGTTACGATATTTTGCAGGGCCCATGCATGGTGGGTTTAAATTCCACGTCTTATTCTCGACCTTTTTTGAGCTCTTCCCAGGAATATAATTCGCATTTGGATATTTCCTACATTTGAGTGAATGTTGCAAGACCGTGTCAACCAATGACAAAGCTTCGTTGAATTGTGGGGTTAAAAAATGCAGCAAGACCCGGGTTACACGATCAAGTACGACCCATTTGCAGTGTTGGATTAGCACACTCGCGAATCCGGGAATTCCAGGCAAGGCCCGAATACGGGAGGTCAATTCCCGTAGTGGGGGGGGGGGGGGCCTCTAGTAGAGCAAAAAAACCACGCATGCAATGAAATGCCTCGTCTTTCGAAATATTGCAGTAAGAGATTTTAAGTATTGTTCTGAGAAACTCAGCTCCATGCTGCAGATTAAATGAAAACAAAACAAAAACATTTACAATGTAATAATTGCTTTGTAAGCTCAGAAGGTAAGAAGTGAAACTTAAAACATTTTTACTGTAAATTTATTGAAACTCAAAGCAACGTACGCACAATGTTTAGTAAGAAACTATGCCAAGTACTATTTGCAAATCCATTGAACAAGCAACGAGCCAGCATCGTGTACCAGCATTCTTTGTGGTACCATCAATTGTGTCACCATACTAACCACCTGGTACGGTTAGTATGGGTCACGTTTGTCAGTTCGATGGACTACTGCATGTTGGTGGCAACTTGTTGTTCTCAAGAGCTTTTACTTTGGTATTTACTGATATTATTATCATACTTTATAGATCGATTTGCAGGAAATTTTATCAAGCCAAAGGGAGGGAGCATGGGGAGGGGGGACAGAGGGCCTGTGGGTTATCTGGAGGGGGCAATAGCTAGTTCGATTTGTGCTGCTAAGAATGACTTGAGTACCAGATCTGCAAGAATTTGTTGGTCACACATCAGGGGGACACTGAGGCAGGGTGGGGGACAATGGGGGGCGTTGCGGGTTATCTGGAGGGAGTTGCCCATCTAGTTGGTTCGATATGTACGATAAGAATGACACATGTGACACAATTCATGCTATTAGCATGATTAGCAACATCACCAGGCTCCAAGGGGAGGGAAGGTTACAGGTGGCCACTGGGTGCCCCGGGGGATATCTAGCGGGGGCTTCAAAGCTAGTTCAATTTGTATTGCTACGAATGAATTCCTTACCAAATGTCATGAAATTAGCTCGATATGTATGATTAGCCCAAATTATAGCTCTTAACAGTTGTACTATCGTGGTAGCTTTAGATTTTAGATGTTTTTAGTGAATTCTTGTCACCACTTTTCGGTAAAGAAAAGGTACTCCATTCGTTCTACCCTCCCCCTTTCCCCACAAACAGATTTGTAATTTTACTATATTTTCGTCTTAATTGCAGCGCACTTGTCAGTCTCAGCTTTCAAAAACTTTCGCTTTTTTTGTTTGTTTAATATTAACTAGCCATATCACTCTATTGGCGTTGATCCATACCTCATTATGATTTCTTTGATCTCCAGAGCATCACTTACTCGATGTACTCGTTATTTCGTCTCAAACTAATTGCAATTGTTGCTCACGTTTCGTTTATCAATTTTCTCAACACGCCTGCACTTTGTCTACATCATTCAAAACATACCATTTGCATGTTTGGACGTTTATACACATACTCCTCTAGAAATACGGTCCCTACGAAGGTGAGAGTAGTACACTTTAGCTTACATGGAAATCCCTCACTTGGCATGCTCAATCCACGCACCTTAATTGTGCTTCAGAAACGCGAATGGTTTCGGTTTTTTTTAGGTCTTTTAGGTCAAACGTATAGATCTTCTTTATCCGTGTGTTCAGACAGTTGAAGCAAAACCTACTGGTGCAAAATATGTCGCCTCTTAGTTTTTTTTTGCAGCCATGTTTCTTTCTTATAAAGTTTGCCTGCGCAGTAAGTTTGCCTGATCAATTTTGCAATTTTTTACAGCAGTTGTTCACTTATTTGAGGGTAAAAAAAGTCAGAGATCAAAAATGGGTTTATCCGAAGCGTAATTTAAGTAGTTTTCATTTGGAAAGCTCTCATCATCTTAAGTGACTTAGCTTAAGAAGATTAGAGGTATAGACACGCACACACACGCTCATCTTACATTTTTAAGGGTGTACTGTATTACAAACAAAAACGTCGAGTGTGCCGTAAAAAAGGGGTTATATGATTGAATTTTCACTTGTTAAAATGAACACGGATAAAAATTGATGATTTTTTAAAATTTAAAATAATCAAATGTACAATTGAGAAAATTGAATCTGTTTAGGTGCTGTTGTGCTTTACGTTTTAAATATATGATTGGTAAAGCACAACAGCACTTAAACAGATAGAATTTTTCTCAGTTGTACATTTGATTATTTCAATTAAAAATCATCAAGTTTTATCCGTGTACATGTTAACAAGTGAAAATTCAATCATATATCAATAGTTTGGTTCAAATCTATATCGTTTAGCTGAAACGTGCATTTTTTCAACGAGTATTTATTCAGAGCCGTGGCCCAAAGCCGTACGCCCTATCTACAAATGAACTAACAAACACACGTACAAGCTTTCACGAAACACCACACACCTCCACACACCACTCCTCACCGTGCATATTTCTTGATGCAACGCACTGACGCACAACCCCTGACACACAGGCACAAGCACCGTTGCACTCCTCCCCCGCCTCGCCTCTGTTACTCTGCTCACTCCATCTTCGGCAACCCTCCTTCTCTTTCCCATTTAGTATTAGGGAAAGTTCCAGTGGGAATAGGGACAAAGGAACTGACAGCACAACTTCCTGAGTGCGACCATTTCGTGCCCTATCTCCTGCACCACATCTCTCACACTTTTCGCGCCACGTCTTGCACTATTCCGCATCTCATCTCACCACCACTAATAACCAGCTTCGTTCACACTGATTGGCTTGACTGCTCCAGGGAGGGGGAACGGGAGACAACTAAATATCAATTTTAAACTTGCGGTAAAACCCTACTATGGCACGCAATTTCGCTACTACTGTATTCTCCTGCCTTCTACACACGACAGTAGCCTCTGGATTGTCCCTAACTCCCATATCCACGCTGCCAAACGGTCGCGGTTCAGTATATTTTTCCGACAAACCAGGAGCACATGCTCCAGTGTATCTTCCACCAGACACAAAGCACAATATGGTGTGTCAACCCACCCATACTGGAAGAGATGCACACGCAGCTGGGTGTGCCCGACCCTCAACCTAGAAATTACTTTCGCATCTCGAAAACTGAGCTTATCCACACCAGACTTGAGCATGTGATACCTTAGGATAACCTTAGGATATCAAAAGTTACCTGAAACTGATGATGGTCCATAATTGTTGTAGAATTGTTCCTAGAGAAAGTCGTCGGCTTTGTGCTTTCATCCTGGTTCGTCGAAAGACATGGCTGTTTCACTCACAACAGACGCAAAACAAACGCAACCGTACTTACAAGTGAGCTTGCTTCGGTTAATACCCTAGGCTGCATCAGTGTTTCCCAGTAAACCAGGTAATGTTGTTGCTGGTTAGCCTAGAATTACTGTGTTCGTGGTCCTTTTTGGACCATGATATCTACTTTGCAGAAAACCTGGACAGAAAGGAGTACTGAAGAAGTCTGTTGCTTGGAAAGGAAGCTTTCTGGAGTAGGACTTTTTTATGCATGCTAGGATCCGTGATTAGGGTTTGGCCAGATCCATTTAGTTATTTGTAGTTATTGGTGATGTAGTTTTATTCAGAAAAGAGAAAAAGAGGTTACGCCCCAACCTTCTTCCTCACCCTCCCTCCATATGGCTCCTTTTTCAAAGTTGTGAGATCTTACATGACAGGGGTGTCTGTACAGTCGATCATGAAGTCATTGGTTCTAATCCTGGTCATGTCGTCACAATGAAATATAAGTATAATAATAATAATATACATGCTTTCCACATACTACGTTGGAGGGAAGATGGAAGGGCAGGGAGTCACTAATACCGTTCCAAAAACAGGGGTTGGGGGCAGAGGTCTGACGATGACAGAATTTAATGCACGGGGGCCAGAGGGTTCTTAAGAAAAACGTTCTACTGTTCCAAAACCGTTAATCTGCGAAAACAAACAGTTGGGGCATTCACCGTTTCTGCCACAAGTGCGTTCCAGATTAGAACAACCCATAGCAAGAATAAATATCGACAACATTCTAAATACAATAATTGTACGGCAAGCTTCAGAATGTGGTGCCTGGTACAAATTTTGTGGAGGGCAAGATCGAAAAGCGGAAGATCAATGTAGATCAAACCATGTGGAATCTTATATGTCAAAATAAGATCGAATCTTATTCGGCATAGCTCCAGCAACTCAAGACCAAGCTTGCTAACTCGGTTATCACAGTCACTTTCGCAGAAGCCAGGCTAGTACTTTGTGAACCGACGCTAAACCCTCTCCAAGAGGTCAATGTCCTTGGCCAAATGTGGAGACCAGACAAAAACCTTGAACGCCTAACCTTTTTTTTTTGCAATAGTTCCCGAAGGGAAGCACCTAGATACGATCGCTGAACGCCGAAAAGCTGTGACAGAAATCTTTTGATAGTGGAGGGTGGGCTGCAGGTTTCCATTATACCAGATCACCAAGTCCCTGACCTCGACGGAGGATAGCAAAGGCTCATGTTCGAGAAAATACTCGGAGTGATAGTTTTGGTTCCCAACATTGAAAGTAAAACACGTTGGTACAAAAAGGCAGCTGCCACTCTCTTGACCACTCCACAACGGCCTGGATCTGCATCTCCATTTCAGAACATGCCTCTAAGACAAGTTTTTTCAGCCCTAATCTTCAAATCAATTGCAAACTTAAAACCGAAGTTTCAGTTATTTACCTATCCTGAAGTCATTATGTAAATAACGAACAACAGTGGTCCGAGGATTGAGCCCTGAGTTGCACTGCATGGGACATGTACCCAGGAAGAGTAGGTGCCCTCAATTGACACATGCTGGGTACGGTCCTCGGGAAAAGTCGAAAGCCAAACATAAAGTTTCCCCCAATGCTGCAGCTGCTGACCTTACAAAGGAGTTTTCTATGTATAACAGACTCAAAGGACTTTAAAGTCAAAGTACTTTAAAGTACTTTAAAGTCAAAGTAAATTACATCCGAGGGTACCCCAATAACCAGTGCAGTTCTCCGCCGGTCCAGAACGACCAACACCAGATGTGTAGCCAATGTATGGGGGAGAAAACCAAACTGATCAGATCCGATTACCGAATGGTCATTTATAACTTAAAGATCTTATCCTGGTTAATAGATTCCATGACCTTACACACGACACAGATGAGTGCGATGGGCCTATAGTTTTGTGGGTCCGAAGGGAACCCTTTTTTTAAAACAGGGATAACGTTTACCTGACTCCAGATACTTTTTTTCTAATTAATTTCTTTCGATTCTTAAGTCAGCCGAATCAATTTAATGCTCTTTTGGCTGAACCATCTCAATTTTGAACATTACCAGACTTTTTGAAGAGAAGAAATATCCGGTAAAGGAAGGTGCCAACCCAGGGATTTGATCCAGGAAACCTCCGATCATCGTAGGGGCCGAAAGATTGTCCAAAATTGGCCAGAATAGTTCCCATAGCTGCTGAAGGAGCATGGTTGAGATTGAGAAGGAGCATGGTAGCCTCTCATGTTTCCCTCGCCGGCAGTCCTGGTAGGGACTTCGCCAAGGTCCCCTTTCCAGGGTTTTGACCAGTTCCGTAAACCTCAAGCAACCAGGCTGAGCTCTCTCACTGCTCAGCCACGGTGACTTAGGAGTCTTGTTTGGGTAAAATATCGGGAGAAAATAACTGATAGAGGGCTACTAAAGACATTAATAAGTAATGCCTTGACATTAACAAATAATATTTTGAAGGGATGTCGGACAACAGGGGCGTTTATAGAGTGCCTCAGAACTTGTTTAGTTCTAATCGTGGTCATGTCAACCTTACAAAATATACCTTCATATAGTTTCGTTTATTTTAAGAAGGGAAAGTTATGCTTACTTAGGAATGTGTTCAGGAGGTCGTTGGTTTGAATTCTGGCATGTCATCTCAATGAAGTATAAGTAAAGCCTTGAAGAACTGGGTTATACGATAGGAGCAATTTTATCCCCTAAGGGTCTGTTTGTCCCAGACAAAACACATGGGGGGGGGGTCGTTGGTTCGTATCCCAGTCGTTTCATTTCCATTAAAATATAAGTAAGGCGTTAAATTTATGGGTCACACGACAAGGGAGTTTGTGAGTGCTTCAGGAGCTTGTCGGTTCGAATCCATGTCAAGTCAACGCTATGAAGTAGAGCTTCATACAGTTTCATTTATTTTAAGAAGGGAGAGTTATGCTTAGATGGGAATGTGTTTAGGAGGTCGTTCGTTCGAATTCTCGCATGTCATCTAAGTGAAGTATAATTAAAGCCTTGAAGATATGGCTGAGATGACAGGGGCATTTGTATTTGCCCCATTTCCAACAGATGGGAGTCATTGGATCGTATCCCTGTCGTTTCATCTCAATGATATGTAAGTAAGGCCCTGAAGAGATGGGTCACATGACAGGGGCTAGTTTTATCCCCTAAGACTCTGTTTGCCCCAGTCACTATACAACGGAGTCGTAGGTTCGTAGCCCGTTCATTTCATCTCAATGAAGTATAAGTAAGGCCTCAAGAGGTAGGTCAGAGGAGAGGAGCCATTTTTGTCAACTAAGGCCATGTTTGCCCCTGTCGCAACACAGGGGGGTTGTTGGTTCGTATCCCGCTTGTTTTCTCTCAATGAACTACAATCGAAGCCTTGAAGAGATGGCTCGGACGATAGGAACATTAGTGGTGTGCTTCAGGAAATTGTTGGTTCTAATCCCTGTCATGTCAAGTCTATAAAGTATAGCTATATAGTTTCGTTGTTTTTCTAAGAAGGAAGAGTTATGCTTACATAGGAATGTGTTCAGGAAGTTGTTGGTTAGAATTCCTATCATGTCACCTACATCATTAAAAACGTATGATGTACGTGTGTGTGTGTGTGTGTGTGTTTTTGTAGTTCTACACCTCTTGAACCAAGCCACCTATAAAGATGGTAGTAGGACCAAATGAAAGATAATTAAATTGCGGTCGGTTAGAAAAGATGGATCAGATGACAGTTGCCATTTTTATCCCCTAAGGCTATGTTTGGCCACAGTCACTACACAAGGGGGTTGATGGTTATTATTCTAGCTGGTAATATCAATTAAATATAAGTATAACTTAATGTAGGGTGTGTGATTGTAACCTAAGCTCTGCATACTGCCGTGCACTACACACTGATGCCTTGCTAACCACCCGTTTATTAATTTTTGTCTCTAATTTGACACTCATTAACATTGATTTAATTACCAGCTGTTTATTTTTCTTAAAATAAGTTGATGTCTTATTTCAGCGAATATACCGCACCTTTACTTCAAATACTAATTTTGCTGTAATTTGATTTGTATTTCTTAATTTTGTATTTATTTGATTAAAACGTACAATTACTAGTTTTAATCGTAATGGTAATTTTATTGGTTGTTTTTTTAAATTTTTTGTTTTTAAATTTTGATTTTTTTTACACAGCTTTTTTATATGTTGGACTATTTTAAGGAATAGGGGATTAAATGCAGACAGACGCAAAATTAAATGCAGACAGACACAAAATTAAATGCAGACAGACATACGGCGCAATATCGGTGTGACTGAATTAAAATAAAACCTAATAAAATGACGTATTGAGGTTAGTTAGCATAAAATTAACACCATCATCCAAGGAGACGAATTGGTGATAATTAAATAAAATGCGAACAGAGAGAGATGCAGGTAAAACTTACAAGGGTACTTAAATAAAATTAAATTGCTAGATGAACATGTTTTCCCAAGGCTTTTTTCCGTTTTTTACCGGACATCTGGGGCATTAATTGTACAGCTTCTTTTTTGGCCTTTTAACACTTTTCACACCCTTCCCATGTCCTGCGCATTTGGCGATGCCATCGGGGGCCTTTGAATTCCTGGCAGGTCTAACCTTGGTGGTAATACATTCGTTTCCCCAAACCTCTTACCATCACCATTCCTTGGACATATTATGTGCACTGTAATTCATGTAATTGTGGTTGGCTGTTAGTGACTCCCCTGTCCTTGCCACACCCGTTGTTATAATAATAAAAATAATAATAATAATAATAATAATAATAATAATAATAATAATAATAATAATAATAATAATTAATAATAATAATAATAAGGTATTCTTCAATTTAGAAAAGGAATATACAGGGTATCATTGACACCGCTAACGTACATCCTTGTAAGAGTAAAAAACATACATGGGTATAAAACCTGGGTCAAAGATAAAACGTACATGGGTATGTGATAGGACGGGGATATAAAACTGAGTCAAAAGATAGTATTTGTTACATCCCTCACATGCAATTTGAACTTTTTTAAAAAGATAAACACTGGTCGAGGCCACCGCCTCCCGGGGCAAAGCATTCCACACACGTCCTACACGCAACAGGAAGAAGTAGTGTCTACTATTTGTCCTGGCTCTCCTCCTGTCAAACCTCCAATCGTGTCGCCTGGTGCAGCCAGAGCGAACTACAAGAAGAGGTGTTCCCTCATCCTGGTATATATTCGTACGAATCAGTTTAAAGCAGGTACATAAGTCAATAATGTGTCTCCTGAATTCAACAAATTCAAGCTTTAGTTTAATCATGCGTTGGCCGTATGATAAGATAGAGTAACAGCCAGTTTCGTGCACAAATAAAACCACACTACGTTTCGGGAGGACAACCTCCCGTCATCAGGTAAAAATAAACACTAAAACATTTTTAAAATTCATTGCAGTATCTGCCGAGTCACCAAGTCTATAAAAACAAACCATTCAGGCAAGGTCATGGCCTAAAACATTAAAATTATTAAAAATATTAAAACTATAAAACATACCAAATGATACCAAATGATACACCATGTTATTAGATGGGCGCCCGGA
>JAHWFP010155748.1:0-16340 GCA_023313725.1 Lithobius niger
GGAAAATTATAAATGCGTATTTATGTTCAGGTTCCGCCTATATAGGGCTTTGTCCCATTAGATTTGACATGCGTCATATCGATGGGTATAGTTAACTTTGTATTGTTGCAGATAGGTGCAGTATTGTGGCAAACAATCACGGAAACAATTCAACTGGCTTCCCGAAGCTCGCATTGAAGAACTTTTTTTTTTTTTATATATATAACTAAGTCATTCACTCATGTCAGCCGTCGAAATGAAAATTAAAGACTTCGCATCCTATGTTTTAAAACTTGAAGATTTAAGCGAAATTAAGACCATTTCATTTTGGTTCTCCACAACGAGTTATTAAGAGTGAAAAAGCGGTTCTGGTTCGATCTCTATAGGTGAGAGCAAAAATTTTCCTAACAAAAAAACAACAACAACAATAAAATAACATTCAAAAGGCCCTATGCCATGTCCATACCTACGTTTTAAGTACAAAACTTGAAAATGGGTTCGTTAAATACCTCTGGCTGATAATGCTAACTCAAACAAGATAACAACGACATTGTAACTTTCCCAGCACCCAAGCATCGTTGCATCTTTTTCGAGTGATCTCTAATCCGATCCTGTGCACCTCGCCTCTTTGTTGCACCATTGCTTTGGAAAGTTTTGTTCTGTTTGGACGGTTGTATTTAATTCTAGTTGGGGTTTGTGGCTACGGACCGGTGCCCCTTTAATAAAATTCATTCATTCCTCCTCCCTAAGTATCAATCGGGTGGGTGACCACCTGGGTATCCGGGTGCTGCATACATAGGACCTTAGGGCTTCGTCGGGTAGATGATCGGAATCGGTTAACGCTCGCTACAGAACCCTTTGAGCCTCTTCCTCCTCCTCCTCCTGTCCATTTTCTGAAAATTCTCATCTGCAAATGAACTCTAATATACACGGTCTGCCGACCGTGTTAATTTCGTCGGTCTAAGTCTGGGGAAATTATAGGATGTCAAAGTTAGACGTTTATCATAGAAGTTCATGCTGAGGCTTTACGTTCGCGGTCCTTGATATTCAGTATAGTGTTTGACCTCATTTACTGTTTCGGCAAATAAATGTTGTCCCATCTTTCATTTTTGCTAATATTTTGTTGTTTATTAATAAAAGAGACTGATAACACCAGAAGACGAAAATACTAAATAAATCTTGTAGTGTATTCAAGGTTTGTGGCTCGATTTTATTAATCAAACTACTTCTTTCAGTTTTTAATATTTGTTGCTAAATTAAGGGTATATTTAAAATTAACTTATTGGAGAGAAATAAAAGAAAAAACGTAAATTGAGTATATATAGTGGTTTTGGCAAAAATCATAGTTCCGATTGTTATCTCATAGCCGACTGCTTTTTAGAGCACAGATGCCATAAAAATATTAAAGCAACGCACAAGCCAACGGCAATATTGTGTCTGTATTGATTTAGCTTACAAATTTCCCTTAAGATTTAATATACACTAAAAAAAGATTGTTACGATTTGCCATCAAATGTTGGTACGTACAGTTGTTAACAAAAGCTCACCACCACAAACGTAACAATGACTGCCTAACAATGTTGTTGCTTGACAGGAGAAAGTACTTCATTAACGGGCACTAGACATGTGGCGAAGCTAAACATGTAGATGGGGAAAATTTATTGTCCGATACTGTACAATTAGGGCTAATTCAGAGGTTCTTGCAGTAATCCTGAAAGAAGAGGATGAAGTTCGCCAAAACTTTTCACTTGGCAAGTGAAGAATGTAAATCCATGGTGGTATGTATTCATAAGGCAGCTCAAACCAAACGTAGATTTGAATCGGAAAAATAAGCTTGAAAGAAGTATACGAAAGAAAGGGCACGACAACACAATGGCTATCTACGACCATACTTTAACGAATCGTGCCTAATTTATGCAAACAGTACGGAACAAATACAGTTGAAAAGCTACAAGCAACCGATTATTTTTTTTTTAATGGTTAAAGACCCAAAGGAAATGCTTCTAAAGAGGGACAGAGTAATAAAGCTTTAGAACAGCTGGTAAAAAGACGAGTGATAGTCAGGAGTGGGGAGGAGGAGAGATATGTGGTAAAGATAAGTAATAGTTATATTACCCCTGTCGAACTGTATTGGATTTATCACCCGATGGGCGATATCCCTCACATGGCCAATCCGTGAGAACAACGTCAAGATGACGTCGAGGCCAAGGCATCGTTAGGCATTATGTCATTTCAAGTAATGTGTCGTCCTTCTTCAATTTGCATAGTGTGCTTTATGAACAGTGGGTTCTTCGGGTTTGTCATTCTCTGATGTCATTTTACGGGAGTAGTAGCCTACGTCTTTGAAGGCTTTTAATGAAAAACCTTCTGAACTTGAAAGGCAGCTAAGATTAATATTCCTGTAAACAGTTATGTGCTAAAATGTGGGCAGTTAGAATGTTGTGGGTGCACTTCATGTTCGGAGGGGGAGGGGGAGGCCGCGGCGGAGGGAAATAGCGTTAACGCTTAATTTTGAGGGATGATATTTCATATGTAGTTCGTATGTTATTTCAGTTGGTGTTTTTAAAAGGCCGACGCAAGTTCCCGTTAGCTTTGTGATTTACAGTCGCCAGCTGTTTTTTTTTTTGGGGGGGGGGGGGCGGGGCGGGGGAGTAGGAGTTAATAAGTATTTAACGTATTCAATTTTCTTGTCTTCATTTCGAAAAGTAGAACTGCTTTACAAAGCCATGCGCGAATTAATTTGTTTTTATTTTGTTGCGTAGTAAAAGAGCAAGGGTGTCAATTATTTTCTTCAAACATGAAACGAAAGTGCGCTTTAATTTGTACAAAAAAATTATTTGGAAACTTTTGGTTGACATAAAAAATAAATAAAATTAATTCTCGCATGGTTTTATTAAGGATTTCTACCTTATGAAAGTATTGGCAATGTCGTATCACCACACTTTACCGTGCCTGGCATCCATATCACCACAGTAAAATGAGGTGGTATGGGATATATCGCTGCGTGTTTTTAGCATTGTGAAAGGTAGGGACCGTACGATAATCATGTTTTACCAGACCTAATGCCAGTGAGACTGCCCTGCCAAGTCAAAGTCGTGCGCGGTCTTGCCCGCTTACCAAATTTTTAAAGCGGCGCCACTGTTACCAGTGTTGGGGACCAAACAAAACTGACTGCCGTAAATAACTTAAAAGTAAGCGGATTACGTGAAAAAGTGAAACAAATCAGCAGGTCACTGGCAGACGGGTTGTGCTTCTGGCTAAATTATAGTAGAAATTTTATTTTTCCTGAGCATTACGACGTTTTTATTGATTTTCATATATTTTTTTTTTGGGGGGGTGGAGGGTGTAGGGGTAAAGTATAATGATTCCCTACAACTCCCCGACTTTACAATAATTATACAAATGGATTCAGCCAGAAGTTATCATCATGCTGGCCCTGTAGACGTTTATCAAGGTCATAAACTATGGAGATGAGGAGTCCCAACTATTTCATCGAATTTGAGAGCTGTCGTTCACCCTGATATAGTCTACCTTTTAACTTTTCTCATATTAGTCTGGTTGGGTCTTGTCTGTGAATAGTGTTAAATATGAACAGTAAACAGTGTTAAATGTAACAGTAACCAGTAACACTAATAGAACAGTAAATAGAACAGTAGACACTTAACTGTTAGGTTTTTCTGGGCGTGCAAATAAACTACTCACCGGAAACAGGTTAATTTCTTTTCTGGTTTCTAAATACTTCATTCGTGTGGGTTAAATCGTAACGGTTACTTACTGTTGTATCTTTGGTGTATTATTCTCAACATTAAATGGCAGCCCCGTTAACCACTCGCCTTTTACTGCTGACTTAAAAATGATTGTTAGTAAATGAAGCGTCAACATTTCTGCTTAAATAGGCTAAACTATTTGTTACAAAACTGTGCATTTTATTTAATGAGAAGGTTCATTCGTTAGCCATCTAGCTTTGCTGCATTGGCTTTCACGAGCGAACAAATACGCAGAAAGAGGAACAATGTGCCCGTTGGCAAGCTTCCCTGGGGGGGCTTATGGCATCACGCTACAAGCCCAATGAGCCCAATGTGCGCCTTTTAAATTTTTTAACCTCTTTAAAGAAAAGATCCAGGAGGAATTAGAGATCCTCGGCACATACCATTTAATCGAAATAAACTTTTCAAATAGGTTTCGAACTCTTCCTCAGTGTACACAACAATAAAAAAAGCACACAAAAACGCTAGTGTGGCACTAAAATCTAAACTATCTAACATCATAAGTTGCTAGCGGGGAGCAAAGCGATGATGAGCATTTGGGGATCTGGTCAAATACCTCTGCGGCATTGTTGCAATAAAGGTCAGTGTTAGCGCATCGTTGGCGAACCATCGTCGAACAAATTTGTACAATAACGATTTGCATTGTTAGTAACCGAGACATTGTTGTGTTAGTATAACGAGCCATTCTTGGCTGGGTTCATGGCCCGCATCAAGGAAAATTGACGAAAAATGTAGATTTTAAATTCACGTGGTGCGGTAAGGACTTCAATGCCCTCATCTCTGATATGGTGCACACACTTGAGAAGGCCGAGTGAGGTTGCTTAGCTTTGTTGACAATTCTCATTAGTTCACGTTTGCTCTTCGTGTTTGTAATTTTCGTTTGCCTCTGTTCTGATAAATGAAAACAAAAAAATATTGCCGCCGCTGTAATTGTGTTGGTGCTACGTGGTGGCAAGGAGGGGTTGGAGTTGGCGGCCAGCTTGCGTAACAGAGAAGAAACTGGCGCAACGTGGCTGGGCCTGTATTTTATTTTGGGGGGAGGGGTGCGGAAGGGTTTACATTCTCCCTGCTGTAATCTGGTGGCGAGGAGCTTGTACTGCAATGTGGTGGTGAAACGTTTTACACGTAGTGACGCCTAATTGTAATTAATTCGACATAGTTATTTCCCCGGCCGCAGTTGGAATATTTGCGACCCCTGATTGTTGGGCGAGAGGGAGAGAGCGGAGTACAGAGACGGCCAATACGGCGAAGAGGATCTGTGTGTGGGGTGACGCAGGAGTAGAAGTGACTAGCGTAACCTAACGCAGTCAGAATAAACCGAGATGGGAGAGGGCAGAGCGAGAGAGGTTGGGGGGGGGGGAGAGCAGGTTGCCGATAGGGTTAAAAAAGGATTTTGTACGATACGTGACTTAGTAGGGGAAGAGACGAGCCTTGATCGTGCTGCTTAGTTATTAAGGCCAGTAGTTTTCGGGCTTTTGTGACCACACACACGCTTCTGCCCGAACTTTGTTCGGGCTTTCCACTAGTATATAAAATAAAAAGGTCAACTCACCAAATTTTTACAATATCGTGGCAAACGCAGTGCCAACACATAACGGAGGAGGCCTAGAGAATGATGGGAACAATTAAACATCATCAATTTTCTTACGTACTTTAGCCCATTCTTCCATCATATTAGAAAAATGTTGATGTTTAATTGTTGCCGTCATGCTCTAGGCTTATTCCATTGTCTTGTGTTGACAAGGCGTTTGCCACGAAGTTGTAAAAATCTACCCAAAACCAAAACTGTTATGAAGAGAAGCCGCCAAGTTTCCAAAAAGGGTCGGCTTTTGAAAATTCTGATATCATTCAACCAGGGAAAGCCCGCCAAGGTTAATCCTATTAACCAAATTAATCGCACCGACTAATAGTTCGAAAGTTAAATGAAAACTAGAACATTGCTACTTGCGGTAGCAGTCTTCAAGTTTTCATTCAACGTCTAAAGTATTATTCGGTGCGATTAACTTGCCTAATAGGATCATTCTTGACGGCATTTTCCTGGTTGAATGATATCACTACTTTCAAAAGCCGACCTTTTTGAAAATTTGGCGGCTTCTCTTATACCAGTTTTAGTTTTAGATGGACACCACAACTTTCATAGGATAGTGAATGTACAAAAGATAACACGGTCTTATCGTCACCCCTACCTGTTTATTCTGGAAGAATTTTATGTTTATAAAGTTTTACATTCATAATTTTCACATTTGCGAATCCATAACTTACATCAGCCAAGTTGACACAGTTTGGTTTATTGTATATCCATGCTTCACATGCTTAAGTTTGTTTAATCCCATTTTTGAGAACACTGGCTAACAAACGCGGATTTTCGTTTGCTTCGCTCACTCAATCAGCGCATCACCTCCCTCAGTTGCTTCTCCCGAGTTTAATGTTAATTACGCAATGAAGCTGGAATTGCTCACTCAATCACAATTAGTCTTATTAACTTGGCCGATCGTCTTCTTGCAGTGCCACACGAGCATGTGTCTAAATTAACTAGCAAACTTGGCACCTTATTAAAACACAATTCTTTAAAAAAATTACTATATTTCCTACATGATTGGGCCCTGTTCTCACGATCTGCATTTTGTTTTCAACTCTTTTTGTAATGAAAGAGCCCTGGCACGAAGTCGTACGCCCACTGCAGCGCTATACAAGAATATACAAAACCATACAACACTACGCTACACCACACACCTCTATGCAGCACCATTAACTCAAAAGAGCCTCCTCTTTGCAGCAACATTGTATGCTGACAATTAAGTACTAAAACGATGTGCATATGTGTTATAGTAGACTGTTGGATGACAATACAAACAATGGCTACAACAATAATTTTGCACTTGCGCGACATTTCTGGACCACGTGCTTCTAGTTGTAACCCTCCTTTTAGAAAACGGCACTTCCCCGTACTACTCTTTACCTGTGTGCCAAAATTTAAATACACGAACTTTCCCTAACGAGCTATAGACGTGACTTTATACCCTATGAGAATTAACATGGGAGCCCTGTCCTTAGCTAGCAGCCAGTACCACAAATCAACGTTATTGAGGGAATTTTTTCCCCATAAAAGACACGTTCCTACACTTTAATGTTGAAGTTATCTTCAACAAAAACGACACCTGATTCCAACGATTTGCAAAGATTTTTGCCGCATGGGGAATTTAAACCAATAGTCTGAAATCAGGTATAAGCTCGTTATAGTTAAAATACACAGTGTGCTAGGGGTCGCCTTTCTAACTTGGTAGCGGCACACTAGCGTGTGTTTAGATTTGGTCAGTTGAGCTTTTTATGTTGTAATAGCTTAGATTTTTAGTGCCGTGCTCAGCGTTTTTTGTATTTCTTTTATTGTAGTGTTTTCTGAGGAAGAGTCCGAAACGGATTTGAAAATTTTATTTAGAATAAACTGTACGTACCAAGGGTTTCCAGGTATCTTGCTGGATCTTTTCTTTATTGCACTTCTCGTTGGACCTTTTTAAAAATCTTTTTGCACTCTACCGACAAACTCCTCCCTCCTCCTCCCCCAACAACAAAAAATGAAAGTGCAACTTGGTACAAACTGTGTGAAGTTATATCACATTGTGTAAAGTGAATTAGATTTGACCCACAAATTCCCTTCCATGAATTTTATTCTCTCAGGAACTTAGATTGTTTTCTTTAAAACTGACAAAGTTACATTGCTATTTCACCCCGTCCCCTAGGATATCCCCTTCGTATAGCTTTGGAATTGGTGCTATTTCATTCTTGCGGAACTGGAGCCAGTCCGCTCCTGCATATCTGTAGTTCGGCACTACCCTCTTAACCTACTCTGGAAATTATCAGAGTAATGAGGTTGACAAAATATCACTGGGTGCTTAAGTAATTTTCTTGTCAGACCACGTCTTGTACACCAACGTTCACATTGACCTTACAACAGTTCATGGAAAAGTAGTTTCAATCAGGGACGAACCCAACCGTAACGAAGGTGGGTAGCACACCTCCCCTTCCCCACATCGACAATCGACGGTGGGGGAAGGGATGTGACCTAGTCGGAAAATCGACGAACAAGCCATTTCAGCTGAAAAAAATGTTCATGTTTAAAAATGCTCCTGATGGTGAATTACAAAAATTATCGCAAACAGTCGTTTGTGGTCGACGTAATCAGTAAACCGTGGTTGGACCGGACTTATTTCCATCTTCCCAACAGTAAAAAAAAAGGGAGGGGCGGTTTATTTGCGGTAGGGGATGTTTCTGATTTTTTAAAGTAGCGCAAAGTATGTCGTCTGAAGCTGATACACGGAGATCTTTCTTTCTTTTTGTGTGTGATTTCCTGAGAAACCTTTTCCTGAAAAACTTTACACCCCCATCCAATTCTAACCACAAAACAAGAACTGCACAAAAGAATGCGAATCAGCCCATTTTGTCTGTGAATGTAGTGAATCCATTCGGATGAATGAAATTCGGGCGTTAAAATTAAAGTTTATTTGAGTTTATTCCTTTCTAAACTGACATAAACAAGAGAGGACGGCGCTTGGGAAGGGCGCATTATTCTGCCAATGGCAGATGGCCACTGCGACAGCCGCTACAGTGAATTCATAAAAAAATCCACACTCGGGTAGCAATCTAATCATTACTAACTAAGACATTAATAAATTTGGAAAACAGCTAATGAAGAACCATGAGAGGAAGAAACTGAACTAATTGAGCCATATCTTGAAAGAGACAGGAAACGAAGATTCAAATTTATTTATAACATCCTGTCATCAACAAACCAGTTTAAGTTCGCTGATGATCTAAAGTTGTTCCTGGGGACGACTGTCAGTCTCTTAGGGATGGGATTAGTTACATTTCGAATTGGAGCGAGGATTGGCAGCTGCCATTGTCTATTGGTAAATGTCTTTCCATATTGGTCACAGTGAGACTTTCCATTGGTATTTTTTTAAAGGACCAGCTAATCCTTGATGTTTTTGAGGTCGATTACCTGTGTGTACATTTATGCTCTAACCTTAAGCCGTCTATTCATTGTAATTTAATTGTCTTCAAGGCCTTCAGAAGGCTGGCTATTGTTGAACGTTGTTTCACTTCAGGAAATATAAAGTTAAAAGTCTGGGCTTCGTGAGACCACTCCTTGAGTATGCTGGCCCGGCCTGTTCCCCTACCTTCTGAAAGACGTCGACAAAATTGAGTCAGTCCATAGAAAAATTCACAAAAAAAGCTTCCAGGCATGCAAAACTTTCCTTACAACTTAAGATTATCTAAAACAGGGCTTCCATTCCTTCAGTTGTGCAGGCTTCGCGCCGATCTTCTCTTAACCTGCAAAATTGTTAATGGCCTTTTACCAATTGATTTACCGTTTTTCGACCCGTGCCCTTTTACGGTTACTAGGGGCCAATCCCAGAAACTGGCTGTGGATTGTAGGAAGTTGTACTGCAGAATGAACTTCTTCTCGGTCAGGGTGGTCCATCCATGGAACTATCTGCCAAAGGAGGCAATACAGGTGTCTTTAGCCGACCGTTTTAAGTTTTAGTTGGGTAAAACTTGCCTCCGAATTTTCTTGAAGAGACCCGAGTTTGTATGTGTAGAATGCTTGTTCATTCAAAAATTTTTTTTTTGTTATTATATGGCAAGGACTAGTGTTAGCGGTTTCACCATTCTAGTAACCTACCACCTTTGTGTGGTTAAACCTTTTATTATTATTATTATTATTATTATTATTATTATTATTATTATTATTATTATTATTATAAATGAAGAGTTGCACTTAAATTTAAAAGAATTCATTTTTAAACAAAGAATGCCTTTCGTGTCATTTTTAAATGAATTAAAGGCACATAAATCCCTCCGTTCTGGCCGCTTTACTCTGCGTCACCTACGCTAAAATATAGTTCAAACGACCGCAGCGCGCATTGCTACGACACTAGTCATACTCATTTCGGGGCCGCTGCAACGTGACACATCGTACGACCAAGTCGCAAACTTGAGCGAAGGATTAATTATCCTTCCTCCAGGGCCGCGGCTTGCCAGCGATGTGGCGGGAGTTATATAGCGCTCGGACCGAGCCGTTTAAAACAAGCCTAATAACATTCACGCGCCACTACTGACATCTGCATCGTACCCTTAGACCAGCAAATGAAAGGTAAATCAGTTTATATAAAACTATTTCCGGTAATGTATCGAGTGAAACTGTTAAAATATACCGGAGGGAGTTATGTGCCTTTAATGACATCTAATGCAGGCTTAACATTTCTGAAAGAATTCCTGCAAACAAATTATGCCACTACCAATCATGTCACTGCCACAAAAAGCACGATTTTGGTGTGCGCTCTTGCACATCTCTACCCAAAAAAAATTGGAGTCAGTTTATTTCAACACTCTGTGAAACTAAAGAACTTAATATTTTCCCCCACAGAAACCAGCCATTGTGTTAGCGCATTGTTGCCGAACGCCATCGTCTAACGCATATTTGTACAACGACGAGTTGCAATAAGCCATTGTTAACAGTACGTTCCATTCTCCAACTCCGTTCGTACAACTTTTTCGACTATTGCAATGCCTGACTTGCTAACGGAGCTATTTGATTCAGACACTGACGAAGTATTATCGCAAGTGATTATGATGCCACATCGATACGGCGATGCACTAACATCAGAGGAGGTACGTTTTCGAATTGCTAGGCACCGCCCTCTATATACTGTAAAAAATGACAACCAAGCGTTATATGTTTGGCAGACGTGGGCGAAACATAGAAAGACATTAAAAGTGACTTCTTTTGAAAGTCGGAATAAAGACAGCTTGCGGATGTAAGTGATGTGGTGTTATGGTTACCAAAATGTATCATGGAGGTGAAAAGAAAAGATGGTAGTGATTACAATCCAGATGCACTGAAGCAAATAGTTTGTGGGATGCATCAGAAGAGTGCGATTATGAGGGCAAGCCTCTGTTGAAAAAAGATTCCACTGTTATTCATGCGGTAGATACGAAAACAAAAGGGTTGCGTATAAGGCTAGAGCAGATTGCTAGTAATATTTTCGGAACCCATTACTACTAACGACCAAAATGTTTTGTGGGATAAAAAACATCTTAGATTTAAATTCATCACAAGGCATTTTAAATTATGTGTTTATGTATACTGGGAAAGTGTTTGGCTTCCGTGGGGAAGAACATAGATTTTTGGAGTTGGAGCAGATTCGTGTCAAAATGGACAGTTCAGATGATAAGTATGCTGAATTTGGCCGAGTATTCGAAAATATAATCAAGGAACTCTTGAACACTCGAAAATTAAACATTATATGATGATGTAAACAATCATAGGACATATATCAAAATATTATAAACATATTACGAGTGCTTAGCGGAAAGGCAAGGTCCATTTTATCGTCGCTTATTACGACACGATGTTTCGGAGTCCCCGAAATTTTCTAAAGCTCCTATTGGAGTCAACATATTGGCAAACATCTTGCGAAACATTTTTCTTCGGACAGGACTTGATGTTGTTACTAAGCACGCCGTTAGAGAGATGACAGCAAATGAGATGGCGAAGCTGGTCCGGAGGTGATAAATATTAATGAACGCACTGGACGCCTCGCAAATTATATTAAATTTGTATTAGGGCGCGTTTATGCAACTTTCTCGCTTACTAGCTTTTACTTGGTCAATACTAAATCTGCTGGCCGCTTCTCGTCTTTGTCGGAGAATGCGGCTTTCGAGTTGTCTATACGTAGTAACCATGGCAACAATGCGGACGCAAATTTTCTCCTCGTGCCTATCGACACGACGTACGATGCTTGCAACATGACAGTGTCGATTTACGACAACAAGAATACAATTTTTACTGTAGTACACAACGACGGACAGATTTCTAAATACCGGCATTCGAAGGTTTGTCTTCGAATCGATGACACCGAAATGGACGCCATGTTGGATTTTTAATTCTCGCTGCGAGTAGCTATTTATTCTACCGTCGTTTGATCACTGCTAGAAGCTGCTTTTTCAGCGAGAATAGCAAATTTTGGAAATAGCGTGAAATGGCAACAATGTTGTAGCAATGTTTAAAATGACTGTTGCACTTTGTTCTTTGTTCGTGTTGTTATTTATAATACATTTAATTTGTTGTCTATTACCGCAATCATTTAATAGAAACGGGAAATTAATCGTAAATAAATAACGGTTACCTAGCAAATAGCTTTCAGCGAGCGAGAAGGTCTCGTTGCGTAAACGAGCCCTTATTCCCTGATGATATCTGCTTATTAGTAAGTGATTTTAATTATTCTAAAATGATACATACAAGAGGAATTTGACAAGGTCCAAATTTGGTGTTACACTAATGAGGTCTTCATTAGTAAGGAAAAATCTAACCATAATGAAGTCAAAGAAAATATTTCCATTCACCCTTATAAAAATCCGTTTACTCAAATGATGTTTTGGTGCAATCCAATGTTAGACATGGCATTGAAATTTATGGCAACTCAACAAAAACGTCGATGCTTAGACTCCAAAAAACTCTGAATAGAATCATTAAAATGCTGTTTATAACAGATCTTAAAAATAATATTTAAAAAAAAAGCTAAAGAAATTATGAAGGAAAATAATTTAACGAATGTTGAGGATTTTAAAGTCCGTACATAACTTTTAAATTATTAGCCTGCTTTACACTAAGAACTAAAAATGATAAATTTAAACAGTACAATAGCCAGAAGAACAACTTACATGAAATAAAATGCGAAAAAGCTACTATGTAAATCATATGTTCAACAACCTTCCTGATAACTTGAAAAATATTAAGATGTTTAATGAATTAAAAAATAAACTGAAGAAGGGCTTCTTGATTGCAGGAAGTGTTTCTTCAAATTCATAATATTTACATATGTATATTTTAACAAACCACTGCACCATGATGACATTACTTACGTTTTAAGTGATGATAATTTTGTTTATGTGTTGTTCCTATCCTTCATGTACTTAGTGCTTTATAATGTTACTTTTCATTTATGTAACGAGTTTTTGTTTTGAAAATGTGAACTGTAGCTAACACTAATAAGCATTTTCACATGCTTCGTCATATTCATTAAATTTAATTAATTAATCAATTTTTAAAAAGTGTAACTGTGTTCTACTACGGAAATGGACAAAGAAGCCAACAAGGTATTAGACGCCCCAAGCCATGCAAACTATAATTGACAGGAAGTGCAAAACCGAGGATGATATGAAAAATGAAACGGTGATCTATACGAACGAAGAGTGCAACTATGATCTGAACGTGAAAGATGGTCAAATTTGCTTTGAAGTCTTCTCAAAACATGAATTAACCTGTTCTGTTAAGCCCTTAGAAAATGTTAAACTCTTAAAATACACCGTACAAACTTGTACAAAATAAAAATGATCTGTATTTTGCTTTTTCAAGTGCTTCCTTCAAAACCGTATTTAGTAAACAAAATAATAGTTGCTACATTAAAATAAGAAAATTTGGTTAAATTTTTGTATACAGGCTATTTCATATTTTCAAGTACGATTTTGGATATGTACACATTGACAGTAGTAGGAATTCTTACTAAGGCCAAAGGTCCTTACGTGAGGACCCCACGCCTTCGTTTATTTACTAAAGTAGGAATTCTATGCCTATCAGTGGTTCTTACTTGTGGTAAAACAACGGTCTCATTGATGCAGTAGCGTATCTTCATGATATAAAGCCACTGCCGCAACAATGATCCAACAATGAGTTGTACAGTCTTTGTTATATTTATTTTAAAGTTGGACTCTCATTCGTCCTACACTGTAGTTATTAAAACAAAAAAGTTAAAAAAAAATACCCCCCAAAAGGCAGTAGTCATTAATAAAATATAATATAAGAAATGGTTTTTTTTAAACAAACAAAAAATATCCAGTGCCATTTTGGGGATTTTTTTTTTTTTTTTAACTTTAAGATTCTGTCACTTTTTGAAATTGACTGTCAGCAAGAACAGTGAGATCAGTATTGACTGAACCATGGTCAGTCTTTGCTCGTACTGTTTTTCTACTGACCATGTTTACTCTCAATGTGGACATGAAGAGGTTGTATCATGGTGGACCAAACCTCCCCGGCGCATGGATACTTGCTCGTCGTGGTGGTGAAGCACTTAGGAAAGGCTCTGCTCATAACAAGAGGGTAGTAATCGCCTGTCTCTGAGTAACCGCACGGAAAGTGTTTTGAACTATCTTTATCTTTGCGTCTTACCATGATGAACCACATACACACTTTTGTATCTACTTTGCTCCTGTTGGTTAGAAAAAAAAAAACCAGGAGATAAAATGATGGAAGAAAACTAAGTATTTACCATCTTGACTTAATTTTGGCAAGCCGGCATAGGCCATCACCCTTGTCATCAGTCCGAAAAAAAATACAAACGCCAATTAAAAATTCTCATCCACATTCACATCATCATAATGTTTAATTGGGTGTCGAAGAATCATGGTCCATACCTCCCCGATGTTTGGATACCTACTTCGTTGTGGTGATGCACCTGTGTCCTTGAGTCAGGGTCCTTACGTAGTATTAGTATGCAGGGAGTTGACTGC
Organism: Lithobius niger; assembly: GCA_023313725.1. Classification (NCBI taxonomy): domain Eukaryota; kingdom Metazoa; phylum Arthropoda; class Chilopoda; order Lithobiomorpha; family Lithobiidae; genus Lithobius; species Lithobius niger. The sequence goes on from JAHWFP010155748.1 coordinate 14,313, forward strand.
TCTTAACTCATACAGTAGTATATGGCCATTGTTGACTAGAACACGATCTCAACACAATACAAACGGTAAGCGAAAAAATATCCCAGAAAAAAATATTCCCGGAAAAATATCCCCAGAAAAATATCCCGGTATAAAATATCCGTGGAAAAAAATATCCCCAGGAAAAAAACATCTCCTGCACAATATAAAAAAAACATGAAGTTGGGCCAGTATTAAATAAAACACCTTCTTTATGAATATGCATTCTTGTTTGTGAACTTTCGGTGAATTGCTTGGTGAATTTTTTAAACTGGTAGGCTATATCGTTTTATTGCTTGGATGAACGATACAAATGATTAACATTAAAATTGTGTAAGTGAATTTGAAATTGTTCTGTTTGCAGATGATATTCTAGTGCTATTGACAAATGATAACAAAACCACAATGGAAGCAAACCTTAAAAAGGGTTCAGCAAATTAACTTATTTATAGCTGGTACGCCGGTCTAGAAAGACACCGTGTTGTCTTACTGTTCCGTTTGTTGCCGCATTGGCGATTACTTCTGTTATTGGCCCACATTTTTTCGTGAACAATATATAATATGTCGTAATATTTCGTTTGTAAACGACTGGTACAGCTAATCGACGTTACCCAACACATTGCCCTTTTTTCATTGCCGTCCGTGCAAAGACTGAATACGGTCGCCCTTTTCATTGCTATCGTGCCAAAAAAAACGCGCTTCCCTTTTTTTTTTACCGATGCCGTGAAAAGAATGAACATGGGCGCCGTAACGCTTTAATGGACTGCGTTTGAATTGGTTGTCACATCGACTGCGTTCATCATCTATGTATGGCTGAATGCAATAGCCCCTCGCTTATGGTTCGGCGCAAGCGAAATCTAGACACACGCTAGTGTGTCGCGCCAAGTTATGCAACAGACATCACAACAAACATCACATCAATTCAATTGTCGAGGATGTAAACCATTGTAGCGTGACGCCATAGCGTCAGTGTCTCATTTCTTGAAGCATAGTTGGGCACATTTCAGGTATTTCGGGAAAAATAATAATGCGGTACAAAAGCTTAAATTGTGTTGAAATCAATAGCAATGACCCACCTGACAAAAATTAACTCGTGTAGATTGCCAGCTAAGCTGCTTTCAATGCAATATCTGACCCTCAATAACGTTGAAAATGTGTTACGAGTTACTAGCTAGCTAGTCCGCTCACCTCCATGTTAAATCCGATAGGGTGATTATTCATCGATACTGAGATAACGGCAGGGCTTCCAGCTATGAAATTGGATGAATGGGTACAGTACAATACAAACTGCGTACCTTTTATGGTTTGGAGCCTGCGGACGTAACGGGGATGGCGTGGGAGGGCGCGTAAGTACGAAAATATTGTTATAACCATTGTTAGTATTGTCGGCATCGTCTCTCATTGGACGGCCAAAGTTCGGACAATGACAAAGTATATACTGACGTGCATGCCCGGACATACACTAGTGTATCTCGATAAATCTAAACAACGTTGCAAAGAAATTGTATTCACGTCCAAATCACGAAAATAAACCAACTGTAAAAACAAAGCAACATAAACAAAGCCAAAAACTGGTAAAGAGGCCACCAAGTTGAGAGTGGTTCGGCCTTTCAAAGGAGTGATATCAACACACCAAAACTAAATAAAACAAATTACAACAAAATTAAAACCAAACCAAAAACCTATAAAGAGGTGACTAAGTTGAGAATGGTTCGACCTATGGGCGAAAGGTAGTAGCAAAGTGTTGAAAACCAATTTCTTGTTGACGTGGCACTTTATTACACATCTGCACGGTAGTGGAGTTAAATAGATACACAATTTTAAAAAGAGGAGTTATATCATATCAAAAGCCAAAACTGGTAAAACGGGCCGCCGAGTTTCGAATGGTTCGGCCCATCAAAGGAGTGATATCAACACACCAAAACATTCGCCAAATTAATCGCACCGCTTAACAATTCGAAGGTTAAATGAAAACCCGAACATTGCTACTTTCGGTAGCAATGTTCAAGT
>JAHWFP010155749.1:0-42828 GCA_023313725.1 Lithobius niger
TCCAGCCTCTTACTGACAAAATTTTACACCTAGACCCTAACTGTCAAAGCTTGTCCGTGTTCCTTCTAGGTTTTGACTTTTAGATCCTTACTCTAAACATTTAACGTTCCGTTTTTGTTTATTAATATAGCCATAACTCCACTTAGCCATAGCTTCGCGTTACCGATGGCTGGGATTCCTTTGACTGCTTACATTTGCAACGGACCTAGCAACCTTTAAGAAGACGTGACGTCTTTTGCTGGAGGAATGTGTTCGATAAATCCCCTTGAAAAGAAAGCTATCTGCACGTGGCACGAGAGACGGCATCAGGACCAATCACGTCGCAAGTGTCAGCCAACTTCCGACGGGTGAAGGGAAATTAGGTTGGTGCGCGAGGAGATATCGGCTGCCACGTCCAACTGTCGCCGAAAATGAGACCGTAGACGAGACAAGACAAAGACGAACACTTCGTCCGTTACCACCCCCCCCCCCTTCCTTCACAACTACCATCTCCGCACTAGCCACTAAACCTGACAGTTCATTGCATTGACAATCAGCTCGTTGAAGGAATCCCAACAACAAACAAACTTCTTTTAAAGAAGGGTACCTCCAACCGCAAAACAATTGGCTCTCGAAAGCTCAAAATAACAACAGCAATACCATGACATTCGAGTTGTTGTCACACTGTTTAAAATTTCTTGAAAATCACGGTACAAAAAACTAGTACTTTATTTCCAGTTCTTTAAACGTAATCTTCAGATTCATGTAAAGCCTAATGATGACGGATGTAAACATGTGTATCAGATGTAATGATGTAGGACGTACGATACCACAAATCCAATTCTCCTCATTCAAATGAACTTTCGACTTTAGAACTGCGCCTACACTTTTACGGATAAAAGAACCGGAAAGAAATTACCAGTTCTTATAGTTACGTAATTTTACGGAAAACACTCCTTATTCAGACCAATTTTTGACTTGGAATTATGCTACAATTTTACGGTTAAAAGAACGGGAAACAAATTTCCAGTTCTTTATACCGTAATTTTACGGATATTTTTAAATAATATTTTACACTACAATCTTCATGCTTGTATTTTCCCTCAGCATTGAAGAGTAGGCCTCGCTCGTTCTGCTTGCTTACGTTATTATTATTATTAATATTATTTTAATTTAACAACTTCAGTATTAAGCTGTAGTAGCCACCACGAAGCAGTGATCGTGTTCGGTGAGGCTTTTTTCAATTATGAAACAAATTATTATACGAAGTTTTTGCTATATTTTTTTCTGGTTCGTTTACGTCGACGCCTAAACAAAAAAATGCACAAGACGTCCACTTTACCAGGTGTGATGACTAAATTCCGTTGGAACTCTTTATCGACTCATGACTTTACTTAAATAATTACATTTAGAATTTCAGTATTAATCAAAAACTTGGGTCGGTTACTAAATAGGTTTTGACTTTCCTTTTTTAATACTTTAATTTGTTTGTTTTTTAAATATCACAATTTAATAAGAATGTACGACAATACTTTCGGGATGTACTAATATAATCAGGCTATAAAAATTTCTCCAATCTTGTTAGCTTTTAACACAGGCAACACACTAACCTTCGTTTGTGTTGTAAGTACTATCCTGACATTTCGTTTCTTAATCTTTTTCCCTCTTAATTTTTTTTTGACAACTATTGGGTACATTTGTAATTACTTAACTTTTAGTACCGAACTTTGTTGTGAAGAAATTTATTTCCCAAAAAAACTTTTATTAGTTTATTCACTTCAACCTTTTGTAGCATATTTATTTTTTTTTTTGCGTAAGTTTGCTTCCTTTTCTCGCTATTCTCAATCAAGATGGAAGTTCCCAGTATATAAGAACACTCATCAGTCTGATAATGCAGTGATGACAGTTTTTCGGGAGAAAATCTAGCCTTGGCTGTAGTGTAATTCGTAAATTCTTGTTAGCTGTAACTTATGGTATCAATAGATCGAAGCCACACGCAAAAACGATAAAATATTTCTATATAACCACAGAAGGAAATAGTAACAATTCCCCCAACCCGAAGAAAAAAATAAACAGAAATAAAAACAACTTGCTCTTTTGTCACAGAAATAAAACAAACCGTAACAAACTAATAAACAAGATCACAGTTCTCATTCCCTACTGCGTTTTTGAACGAGTTTTCTTAGAAGACGGACCAAGTGGTTGTGGGCGTATGAGCAAACCGCGAAAAAAAAAATTATGGCACTCGTGTCGATGAAAAGAAACTTTTAATTTTATCAGAAAACTTAACCATACGCGAATTTACCGCTACCAGTAAATTTAAAGTACTGTATAGGCTTAATTAAGTGAATTTTTGTTTGGTAAGTTGATGCTACAAATTATCTTCGGTTTTTTTAACTTTGTTGACGAGTAGGAATCAGAGTAAAAGAATAAGAAAAACAACTATCATCCTGGGCGAAATCATCAGACGAAATTTCAGACAACGTTAAATAAAGCAAGAGATTCCTAGGTTGTGTCTTGGAAGAAGGATTGCGGGACAGGAGGTGAGTGGAGAATAAGGGGGAAGCTGAAAGAGGAGGAGGTATGGCGCCAAATCTACAAGGGAGGCGGAGCAGACATTAGGGACAGCAACACCTCTGGCGTGAAAAGTCTGGCCCTTCCCTCAGGCCAACCCGCAGTGGGAAGGGGCCGAACAACAACTTGTATTTTCTCTTGCTGTTTGGTTTTGGGTCGCGACGCCATCAGGCGACCGTCATGCCATCTGGAGACTGTGAGGAGAAGTAACTTGATCTTGCAGTGGCAAATAGTACAAGTACAAACAGACAACCCTCTGCTCACTGTGTCCCCTCAGGCTGAAGTAATTCAAACTCATCAGCCCGAAACTTCAGTGACGAAATGGCAAGAAGCGCGTGCTTGGTATTCTACTGGTGCTAACTTTGAGCTGAAGAGGATCCAAGAGGCCATCCAAGAGTGTCGAAAATTTGAATGGTTTTAAAAATTGTAATAAACTGTAATAGTGTAAAAAATTGTGTATCGGATAGTGGAGTAGGTGCCTGACTCCGCTTCGTCTTATTTTTGCAATGTTTTTATGGGCACATATGCTATTTCAATCAAATACAACCGCCAAGTTTGTTGGTATGTTGCCACACCCTCGCTCTGCTTAACGTTAAAAACAAAAATCATGTTAATATTTAACCAGAAGCTTATAAAGAGTCCCTTTAGAAACTGGGAGTGTTGAACAGGATTCGAGCTCTTTACCAGCACATGACAGAAAGTGCACCCTAATCAGCGAATCTTTGTGCTATAAAATTACGTCTGCCTTATCACGAAATTTAAAAAGACTTGTATGTGACCGCAGGCAGTAAAGGCCTTGTTTAAATATCTGAGAAGGTTATCATGCTGGCACGAATTTATAACGCGAATTTTTATTTTCAATGCACTAGCTACGACTTTAACGATCGTGAGAATCACGTGGTGATCTACGTTCATTTATTTGCGTTTTACGTTTACGTAAATAAAGGAACGTCAGACATTGCCTACTAGAAGCTCATGAACAGTACCGTTGGGAAAGAGGAGTTTTAGTAGCTAGTAGCAGCTCATAAACAGCTTCATTGGGGAAGAGAAGTGTTAGAAAGTAGCTATCGCAGAAGCTCATGACTGTACCTTTAGGAAAGAGGAGTATTAGACAACTACCAGCTCATGAACATTTCTTCTGGGAAAGATGAGTGTTAGACATAGCTATCAGAAGCTCATAAAGAATTCAGTTGGGATTGGAAAGTACCTACCAGAAGCTCATAAACAACAGTTCCGTTAGAAAAGAGGAGTGTTGGACAATATACCTACCATGCAGAACCTCATGAACAGTTCCACTGAGAAAGAGGTGTTTTAAACATTAAAGGCACATAACTCCCTCCGGTATATTTTTAAGAGTTTCACTCAATAGATTACCGGAAATAGTTTTATATAAACTGATTTACCTTTCATTTGCTGGTCTAAGGGTACGATGCAGATGTCAGTAGTGGCGCGTGAATGTTATTAGGCTTGTTTTAAACGGCTCGGTCCGAGCGGTATTTAGCTCCCGCCACATCGCTGGCAAGCCGCGGCCCTGGAAGAAGGATAATTAATCATTCGCTCATGTTTGCGACTTGGTCGTACGATGTGTCACGTTGCAGCGGCCCCGAAATGAGTTTGACTAGTGTCGTAGAGCAATGTGCGCTGCAGTGGTTTGAACTATATTTTAGCGTAGGTGACGCAGAGTAAAGCGGTCAGAACGGAGGGATTTATGTGCCTTTAAGGTACCAGAAGCTCATAAACAGTTCCATTTGGAAAGACGAGTGTGGACAGTAGCTAACAGAAGCTCTTAAACAGTTCCGTTGGGGAAAATGAATGTTAGACTGTAGCGACCGGAAGCTCATAAACAGTTCTGTTGGGGAAGAGGAATAATGGACAGTAGCAACCAGAAGCTCATAAAGAGTTCCGTTGGGAAAAAAGAGTTTTAGTAGCTACCAGAAGATCATAAACACTTCCACTGTGAAAGAGGACTGTTAAACTTTTTTTTTTATAATTTTTTTGTAATCTAACGTCATCTGAAGCAAACTGCTTGTTTTGATCAACTGGCTTTTTTAAGGAGATAAAGGTGTAGTAAATAGAGAGACAAGTCTGGGTAACATCCAATCACAGGCAACAGAGATATTCTCCATAGTAGGCCAGAGTAAACCCCGAAGCCGTTGAAGGAGCGGGGTAGTCTCTCACACTACTCTGGTTGGCGGATTACAGCACGCTAAGTGACGAATTTTTATATTACACTAGGTTACATTCACCACATACGGTGGATGTAATCTATTTGGAGGTATGGTAGATGTTTATTTTACCCAATTTTAACCAATTTCTATGGAATTTAATAAAAGGACTGATTGCTCGAAATACTGAAGGATGATTGCTCAATAGTAAATCCATTGATGTGGAGGTCTAACACGGATGAGATGCTGGATCGAGTCTAGGCAACGACCCAGTATATATTTCAGTCATTGGTTACAAATTAAAGGGGTGAGCTAATCTCCTGATGTGTTGAAACGATCTTTCATAATTTCTCACTCCTGGTAACATTTGGCCCCGTACGTTACCTAGGATGAAGAAAAGCGGAAAACAAGCCAAATGGCAAAAATCATACACTAGAAATAACGTAGCACAGTAAGCCAACTTTATGCACTTAAGTTTCATCGGAGTGGCATGACCTGGAATTCGAACTGGCAACCCAATTCGTCGCCAGATCACTGACGTAGCACCTTTATCGTTATGGACACTCCTACATTGGGTTGCCAATTCGATTCCGGGTCATGCCACTCTGACGAAACGTAAGTGAATAAAGACGGCTTACTGTACTACGTTATTTCAAGCGTATGATTTTTGCTGCTTGGTTTGCTTTTCTCTTTCTTTTATATAATTTACAGCGATTTGCGTATAATTATTTAATCGTTCGTTATAATAATAATAATAATAATAATAATTTATTGTTTTAATGTACAGAATGTTATGTACAGGCACGAAGCTCTAATAAGCTTGTATGTGCAAGCAAGGAACATAAAGTATAACACACTTAATAAACTTTAATACATGATTTTATAGTCTATAATATATTTTACCATTAGAATACATAAAAAAAAGAACAACAAAGATTATGTAAAATGTTGTAAGATCCATTTCTTAATTGATTTTTGAACTTTGTGAAATGCGTCTGCCTCTCTTAAGGTCCTCGGAAGTTTATTTAAGTAGTGTGGAATTAGAAAGTTTATTCCTCTCTTACCATACGAATTATTCCAAATTGGTTCAATTAATCCTTTGTTATTTCCACGAATTTTCCGATTTATTTTAATTTTATACTCTCTGTTATTATAATGTCTTTCAAAAAGAATCCAAGCCAGTGTTTGTGGAACATTTAAAATTTGGTGTTTTTTGTATATTTCAGCACTGTTTTGTTTTTTGTCTTTCTTGAAAAGTGTTTTCAGGGCTTTGTTAATTACTTTTTGAAGATGATTAAGTAATCCAGTTGTTGTTGTACCGTATATTGAAATGCCGTAAATAACATTTGACATAATCAGGGCATCAAAAACTGCTTTTTTATTGTTTATATTTAGTGTGTTCTTCAGCTGATAGAAAGTTGGTATTATTTTTCTTATTTTTTTAATAGGACAGTAAATAATAATTATAGACAGTAATATTATAATAATTATAATTATAATAATAATAATAATAAAGAAATTTATTCCACAAGGAAAGGGCAAGAAATGGGTGAAACACCACTTACATCCTTCTAGAAACAAATACCAAACAAATGCACAGCAATTTTATTGTAATTTATACCTAGGAAGAGGACGAGGAGAAGCATCAGCAGCAACAACAACAACAACAACAACAACAACAACAACGACGACGGCAACAACAACAGCAACAACAACAACACCGGCACCAACACCAACACCAGCACCAACACCAGCACCAACGATAACAAACCTGAAAGCCGAAGCTAATAAGTAGAACCGCCTATAGGCTACATACAGAAATACGGTAGGGATGGAAGGGAATTAATTACTAGTTCGAACCAATCGTAGCTAAAGGTCGTAGCTAGAGGGCACCAGTATTTGCTGATCTCTCAGCGCCTAACGGAAAAATGATTTGGCATACTGACCTTAGTTTGACCTTGCTACGTATGTAATAAATTGATTAATAATTCGCTAATGCAAAGATTCGTGGACATTTTCCCTGAACAACCCGTACATTTTTTCCTCTTGAAAACGACAGCAGACCCACGCCCCCCTCCCTTCCCCTTCCCCCGGACATTTTCTCCCCAGGAAGAAAATTATAAAAAAAAAATAGTTTTAACTTTCATTTAAAATTACGTTGTATTTGCAAGGATGTTCATTTGACTACGTGGTAAGAGCGTATGTACATTGATCGCACGCAAATTTCGTGTGACACGCTACCAGCATGTACCCTACATCCAGTGGGCATTTGGCGGAACTGTGGGGGCATGCTTCGAGCGGGGACAATAAATATCCTAAAGCCTCCCCAATCACAACTGCCAGAATATAAGAAAAATGAAGCTCACGGTGTGCGCTTGATCTGCAATTCTGCCTGTGCACTCAATAGTACATTTAATGAAAATAAACGAATTACTTTGTAAGGTATTTGTTTCAATTGCGCTCAGGCAATTATCTGTAGGGAAAGTTTCCCCTCTGAAAGGAAAGTTTCCGAGGTCGAAGGGGGGGGGGATGTCGTCCTACATAAGGAGAATATGTCAGCTGTCGTTTTCGAGGAGGGTGGGAATGTCCTGGAGGAGGATGTTCGGAGTGAAAATATCCGCATATCAGGCGAGGATACTAAAATATAGGCCTAACTTGCACAAGTGCAGACTTACTTACATTTGTGGTGCCATCTGGTACACTGACAACGTATTTATTGCTGCTGTAGACTGCCCTGAAACCACTGGATGATGACCTATAGTGCTGAGAGGGGATGCTCAGGTTTATTTGGCATCTTGGAGGTTACCCTGGAGCCAAGGGTTGGTACACAGACACCGAAGTGGGAAGTACTTTCACCGAAGGAAGGTGCTGAGACTCGGTTTCAGAAGCTTGCTCAACTGAATCCGATTGGCAGCCGATGTTCTAGCCGAACTGCATGGTGCAGCATCCATGGCAGAACTGCAGGAAGCAGAAGGCTGCTGCTGCAGCAACTGCTACAGAAGACTTGTTAAACGTGTCATAGATGTTAGCAGCGTGCCTAACTTAGCCTCAAACTTAGGCCTCAAGCTGATCCACGTGTGTAGGAGAGATGACAGATTTGGACAAGGGGTAGCTGCTGCAGCCGAAGCAAAAGATGGTAAAGAAGATGAAGTTGACGGTTTGACTTTCTTTCGGGCCTCCGTAACTGAGAGACCCTCCTTCATCTTTACTTCCTGGTTTAGTTTTTCATCCGCCCATTTGGGCAAATGTTGTCCGAAGATGAAGTGACCACCTTTGCAGTTATCGCACTTGGGTGCAAACGCACATGATATTTGTTGATCGTGAGCTGCATCACTACAAACTCCGCATGCAGCTTTCCCCTTGCAAAAGTTGTTGGTATGTTGGTGCTTGACATTTAAGCACCTCAGGGGCTTGGGATATACGCTAGTACAGTAACTTTAATTGAAGGTACCTCGATATCTTGATACCAATGATACTCTGCGGCAGGCCGGGAGTGGTGAACGTCAACACCAGAGCCCTCGAAGGAACCACAAATGGCAGTAAAACTTTGAATCAAGAACAAAGGTGACATCTTTATATGTCATCATTCACAAGACTTAAAACAAGGTACTTCGGAATATCCAAATGTTAGGGAAGCTATACACTCCGATGTCTTGCCATTACTTATGTCACTATTCCTATGCCGCTTCCCGGTCGTGTTATGAGGAGATAAAAGGGGGGGGGAAGGACTGGAATCCTATTATTATTTGAGGATGTTCATCTCCCTGGCTCACCCACCCACCGCAGAGCTCCAGACGGATATGCCTATTCCAGCAATGATGATGACAGGGAGGTATACCAGCATTGCAACACCCATCTGCATGGCAGAGTATAGCAACAAACCAAACATCTAAATGTTACTCCTTGGGTAAACCTAGCTCCTACCTTGGGAAAAGGTGGGATGACAAGCCGATTGATCTTAAGGGGGCTAACCAAAAGGCGTCCCGTCTTACAAAATCAAGTTGCACCATAAAAAGTGTCAATCTGACTTATCGGTCATCGCGCTTGGAAAAATGCGGGTGGGCGTTTGGCTCCCAGTGGAAGCAAGTCGGCCCTAAAGAGAAGAAGAAATGGATGAAAATAAGGAATACATTCTCCTTGAAGGAGCAGTCACAGCCTCTTCTGTGAATGCATGGACGGCTCGCACATGTGAAATCAAAATCAAAATCCAACAATGCAAAGGTAAGCTGGAAAGCACAGGCAGCAACTACCTCTCCTTAAGGAGGGTGTAAAAGCCCCCCAATATTTTTCGTACACTTTTTTTTTCAATTAGAAAAAGTCACAATTTTCTTAACAAACGTGCAACCTGCAAATACAACAGAACTTGAAGTGGGTCACTTTTTCAAACCCAAGGCCTACCTAACTCACTCGAATGGGGACCTACGGCCGACTTGACTTATGTAAGGGAACCTGCGCCTATTATGAATGATCGTAAGCCTCTTTAGGGTTGAATAAGGTTTACACTGATAAACGGTTCAGTTGCTCTCAGAAAAGACTTAGTCATCTTAGCATTTGCAGAGAGAGGAAAGGTGATGTTGCTATGTTGGTTTCCAACGCTGGTCTGACTGCTGAGGGCTGAACTAGGAGCTTTTATCCCAGGTGGAGCTTCAAGGAGATATATAATCTTAAGAACTGCGGATGAACATAATGTAGAAGCTGCCGCCTCCTACCTTAAGGTTGATAAAAGTCACCACTGATATATAAGCATATGGACATTATATAGTTATATACACTTGAATACATAATAATACAATAAAGGTAACTCCTTGACAATAAAGGCCGGCCTAGAGAAGCTAGCAGGTGAGAATTCTAACCTTCAACTGTATGGCATAGAGCCCATTCCACCTGCTAACCCATAGCCCATATAATTAACAACGAAATGTGACCCAACTAAATCGACTGTGTGGGTTGTCCAACATTGCTTTTAGTGGAAGATGGGTTCTCCGTGAGGTTCAAGCTAAATTCCTTGCTGCTGGAGACCGGGAAATCCTTGTTAAACGACACTTAGTGCAGACGTGAAACATATCCAAAATATTTTTGGGACGGTAGGATTTTTTTTTAAATACACTGCAGAAATTAAAGGTGCCCCACGGAAAGACTGTAACCCATGTGATCCACCAATCCATGGGTCACTCCCTTCTCTTAAATGCAACTACAAGCAGCAAGCACCAATTGATAGCCAACTAACAGATTGCTATCAGATAAATGAAAATAACTAACAAACATGGCCATAAAATGTATACTTAACAAAAATATTTCTAAAACACTTAGAATTGTTTTTATTAATACGTGGAATTCTCTGATCGTTTCTATATAGGGACATAACTGTGAACGTCTGCAGACTACAGCGTATTAGCAAAACGAAAGTGAAACAAAACGAAAGATATAGGGTCCATCACAGCAACCACAAATAAATACACTGGTTAATAAATAAAGTGTACAACTACAGGACCACAAAATGTAGAAACAATTAAAATACGCCTGTCACATATTTGTAAGTGATTTATTATTTAACTGATTAGAAAATTCTTCTGATAAACTTCGATGAACTATCCCTCTGCGGTTGTTAGATCTCCATCTTTTTGAACAATCAAGTTTTGTTCCCTTAGCCGAAACTTACTTGTGCTCTTCTGTTGACAAAAATAAGCCCGCCCCCCCCCCCCCTCGCTACATCGTGGCTTGGGGTCCTAATAATTAGACAACACAGGCCACTCATGAGTTTAATGGGAGCAAAGGGTTTTGTGCTTCAAAAGAAGAATCGATAACTACCCTAGCGTTTGCGATATTGCCTATCAAATCAGCAGAAATAAATCTGGAGGAACAACTTATTACCACGTCTTTCCATTCATTTTCTGCAAGGAAACGGCAACGTTCGCAGTTCTTCTTCTTTCAGTGCCAAACGAAAAAATAAGAAACGTACACAAAATTCTAGTTTTTAGTCCCTATCGTTGAAGGTTCTTTATTTCCCCACGGCCAAAACAAAACGTTTTTCTAGATAATTGGCTTTGGAAAAGATATATATTTATTTGCAACGTGCCCACCCCTTTATTTCCGGACCACTCCTACTTCAACCGCATTAGGCCTAACGAGGAACAACGCAGGGGAAACAAGGCTCGAGACCAATTTGGAGGCTCTGCAATTCATCGACAGAAGGGGGGGAAGGCAAGACCTCCATCATTATAGGCTAGCTACATCCTCGGTTGTGATAGGGTTTAGACGCTACGCTTCAGTAGGGTCACATGGCCTACATCCACACACCCCACCCTCCCCGAATCCTCCCCCAACTCCCCTCATCCACCCAGCTTCAATTTAAATCTTTCCCTTTCGAACGGTTGAGCATTGGCTCACTCGTATATAGATATTCAATAAAACCGCATCCAATTCTCTCCCTCGTTCCCGGGGCATCGTTTCGCAACTGGTTAATAATGCTCATTGATATTCATAGAAATGAGCGGATCCGCTAGCTGATCATGCTGCGCACTCCAGCCATCATTAAAGTTCGATTTGCGCATATGAGAAACAAAGACAAGGGGGGGGGGGGGGGGGTGATGCAGGAGAATTCAGAAATGATGAAGAGGTATAGAACGTTATTTCTTTGTCTTTCCATGGAGGATGGAGATAAATCTTTCGTTTTAAAGACTATAGGAAACAAACAGGCCCCAAAACACTGCTCTGTGAAACACCACTAAGCACTTGAATAGTATCAGATACCCCATCAACTCTCACTCGTTGTGTTTTGTCACTAGGAAAACGCCGAATCCAGTTAAGAATCCGGTATCCAATACCCACACTTTGAAGTCTGAACAGTAATGTATTGCGTGATGCACGGTCAAACGCATTAGCAAAATCTAAATAAACGATATGAAAGATCGTGGAAGTCGGTTGCGCTAGCCTAAGTGTCAAGACAACACAATAGTTGGAGGACAGATGATCTTCCACCCAGAAAGCGAACTAGTTCTTAAACTCAGATGCTGCATTCAAGTATTCCTTGATGGCGGCACTGATAATACGTTCAAGCATCTTACAAGCAATACAAGTTGTAAAGCTATGGGCCTCAGTTACAAGGTTAAAGCTATGGGACTAGGTTTTTTTTTCAGTTTTTTGTGGTGGCTTTTTCAGATTTGTTGGGGCTCTTCAAGATTTTTTCAAGTTTTATCATAGTGGACCCCATGTGGTTAACGTTTTAAAAAACCAGCAAGTGCACATGTATACAATAAAATGTGACGTTTCGGGATTTATCATCCCGTTGTCAAGCAAAAAATATATTTTATAGCATAAGCTACAAGTCAACAAGATACACTTAAATGGTTTCGCATTTTAAAGAAAAGCAAGCATTTAAAAGGATTTCATCGCACAAACCCAACCTTAAATACAAAGATAAAACCAACTCTCTTGGTCAGCACCAGATAAAGACAGGGCACACCTCACATCTTCAAAATACGCAAGTCATTTTTCAAGAAAATAATTTACGTGCACGTGTTAACTTAGAAACACTTTGCATCATCACACAACGACCACCAGTCCATAATCATTTGATGCCTAATAATAAACAGTTTTCGGAATATATACCAATCCTTCACAGTTTGGAATCGCAAATTTTTCCCACCAGGGCCATCCCACATAAATAGCCGCCACCTCGCTTTACAAATCACTTCTTCCCTGCTTCGTTAGGGAGAGGTCGTCCCAGTTCAGCTTTAGCGCTGACTGGGCTTCACTTTTATCTTTTTCAACTTTTTATTGTTTACCTTTTCTGCTCTGGCTTGCTTTTCTTTAAAATGGGAAACCATTTAAGTGTATCTTGTTGACTTGTAGCTTATGCTATAAAATATATATTTTTTTGCTTGACAACGGGATGATAAATCCCGAAACGTCGCATTTTATTGTATACATGCATGCACTTGCTGGTTTTTTAAAACGTTAACTACTCTTAGTGCTTTTATTCTGTCAGTCAAGTCGACCCCATATGGCACATCACCCCGAGTGTTTGGATGGAATGCTACATTTAAGCTGGAAAACGAAGCTTTATATCCCATGTCAATGTTTAAGGAGAGTGTCAAGCAAAGCTTCTTGCCCAGCAAAATGGTAGCAACTCATGAGGCAAGAAGAACGAAAAATCAAAGAAACTGCCAAAAGACTTCTGTGATTTTTTTTGGGCTCTTCAATGTGCTCCAGCTAGCTGTGCATAAATCGAGCGGGTATTTTTAACATTCGGACTGCTTGTTTGGTCTAAGTCGTGAAACAAATTGGGTACCGATAAAGCCCAGAAATTAGTTAAAGTGTACCGTTAGTTACGAGTTGAAACAATTAACTGGTGATTTCATGTACTAAGACAGCAAACAATAAACATGTTGTTGACATTTTAATAGAT
The DNA here is from genome assembly GCA_023313725.1 of Lithobius niger. Lineage (NCBI taxonomy): Eukaryota > Metazoa > Arthropoda > Chilopoda > Lithobiomorpha > Lithobiidae > Lithobius > Lithobius niger. The sequence goes on from JAHWFP010155749.1 coordinate 13,126, forward strand.
TTGTTGGTTCATGCATTCACTCATTTTACTTAATTTTTTTTTTTTTTTTTTGAAAAACCCACCGTTTGGTTTTTGGGTGGATTTTTATCAGGCGGTTAGGGTTTTTCAGGGGAAACCTGCATAATTACTAGCAATACTAGGATCGCCCGTCCTAAAATCTGGCGTCACACCAGAAGCCAGCCAGTCTACTGTTGATGAACCATCCCTCAGTAATATATTAAGGATAAGTGAAAGAGGATATACTAGCACATCATCCAGTTATTTAAACAAAAAAAAAATTGGTTGGCAAATTGTCAAGGCCAGAGGGATTTCGCGGGTTTAAGCTTTTAATTGCCTAAAGACATTCCTGGTTGTAACATGGAAATCAGTCAGACCAGGAGACATGCCCGATATGTCATTAGGCCTCACGCCATTGTCTTGAGTATACACTGAGCTAAAGCATTTACTGAAAAGCTCAGCGCTAAACTTTGGTTCTGTCAGTAACAAATTATATAATAATAATAATAATAAATTCAATTTCCTGTCCACAAGAGGGACATGGGGGGCAGAAATGGGTCGAATTATCAACCACTTACAACCTACCCAACGTTAAAGGATGCTTTTACAAAATAAACAGAGACCAGCACTCGTTCTTCAATTGTTCAATCATGTCTCGTTGGATTTTTCAGAAGCATGGTACTCCGACCTTAACAGATGTGGTATAAGGTTTGTAATTTTCAACATTCTTTTAAACCCGGTTACAGACGAGGCCCTGACCACCTCCTCACTCAACGAGTTCCAAACGGGGACCACCCGACATGCAAACATGTGCTTAGGGTGTTTACTGGTGTACGGGTATAGCTGCGAGTGCTGAGGCGCCAGATTCGATTGGCATCCTAGTCCCAGCTGTACATCTCTGGCTTAGTACAGACCTGGGTTCGATCCTGGTGATGGGAAGTGTATATGTACGGGTTTTTCTAGGGTTGTTGTCTACCCGTTGCACGAGGGTTTCCTCCGGGTACTCCGGTTTCGTCCCTTCACGCAGCAAAAAGCAACTGTCATAATGGTGATACCTCTGCCACTTGACATCTGCCTTTTGGGAATTTGAGTGGGTGGATGCCTCGTGCATTGTCTCTATTTTATTATTATTATTACTATCCACACTAGTTCTGCCACTATATTTATTTATTATGTATGTAATAATTATTATGTAATAATTATACATCAGTTAGATTTACTTGTTGTGTCCACTTTATCCCAAACTGGGTAGTGATGACTAAGTTATATAATTTAATTATTAATTTTTACTTAATATGTTACTCAATAACACGTCTCACTTTTGGACCTTGTATGCTGCACAACATTTTGTTTATTTTTGTGGCAACACAAATTATTCATAAAAGAGTTAAAGTTACAGACTCGATTCCATTACAAAAGAGGTGTATAATAAACACGATAAAATTGAACATTTCGGCTACGTTTGGAAGTCTCCACCGTTTAATTCGCTATTTTCTTGTGTTTATTGTGCACCCTTTATAGCTTTATTGCCCCACTTTCTAATATTGGTGTATTTTTTTTTTTTACATTTTCAGGGCGTTACGGCTGTTTTCATTTTTGGCCACGGTGTTAACTACAGGTGCGGAACTAATAAATCCCCTTCGAGTCCAGCTGAGCTGAGAAATAGTCAGTGATTTGAGTCTCGAGTTGAGTTAGAGTTTTTGTTTTTTAGAAAAAAAAAATTTAAGCTGTACAAACGTCCAAGCTAATAATCTAATCTAATAATAATCTCTCCTCGTCCAGTTTGTTTCGTGTTTCAAATGATATATTTTAACGAGCATATCAGTCAGGCGATATATTTTGATGTCTGTGAGCCAGCGGCCCCAAAAAAAAATAATAATAAATAAAAATTCAAAACTAGTTAATACTTAACGAGTAAGTATTTGTGATTAACGCTTGAATCTTTCTTTGTGTGTGTTGTTTTTTTATTTTTTTTTTTCGATTTTGAAGTTCATCACTAACTATAGAGCAGTGACATTTGCCACCATATTGGCACCAGATTGGTACCATTATGGGTTTTGGAGGGCATAACTACAAGGTGCACTACATAAAAATGGAGGGAAAAACAATGGAAGAGCGGATTTCTTAGGCTTAAAATAACGTTGTTTTCTCCAACAACAAAAATCGCGCGTTTTAGGTCTGAGAAATCACTCTTCACAGCACCGGCTTCAATATGACGCCCTTCTGTTTCTCTCTGCAGTGCTCCTTGCAGCTAACCCATTAAGGCTCCAGCATAGAGTTATATACAATAAAACTAACGTCGTGTCACTGATTTATAGTTCCGCAACGGTTCATGAAAAAATCTCGAAATACTTGAAACATCGAGTTTTGGGGCCGAGTCGAGCTGGAGAATCAAGTCAGAATTCAATGCGGACGCCTCAAACTTTTTTTGAGTTTCGCACACCTCTAGTGTTGACTTCATTAATAACCGGTCTTTTACGCGTGTACCGAGGAATGAGGAAAATGTAAGCACTGGAACGAAGTACGCTAAAAAAGAGAAGCCCAAAATGCACAATGCCAACACAACCCGACGTTTTGAGCTGACTCCAGCTCATTATCAAGGGAAGAAAAAGAAAATACACTATAAAATTGCATAAATTGCATTCTGGTGTCGAAATTTTTTAACAGAAAACTCCTGAAGAGTGCTAAGTATTATTCAAATTTGTTGTCATTAGGGAGCAAAAGATGATGAACCTGTGGGTCGTGCAAAGTGACACACAGAGTTTTAAGGTTAAGCCTTGTACGAATGCTGGATTTAGAAGAGAACCTTATAAGATTGTTTGAAATGTTAGGTTTGTGGTCCGTTTTCTTTGTTTTTTCGAATGCTGGACGAATGAGTTAATGTTGTCACGTAGTTTGAAGTTCGATTTGGGGGATCTTAATGGTTCTATTAGTCTTTGTCAAGATTGCCTTTGTTCAGGGCCGGATTTATAAGTAGGCCCGAAAGGCCCGGGCCTATAGCGGCACTTTTTTAGGGGTGGCATGACGGCCTAAAAACAACTGTAAAAGAGAAAAGCTGGAATAACAATTCGACATTTTTTCTCCATCAACTCAATTCATGTCACTTCCGACGGCGTGCAGGATCGGTGTTATACGTGAGCCTACTGCCTTTTTCTTTAAAACGTAGCTACGTTATTTACGAACTTGTAATTGCATGGCAACTTTGTGTTGGGGTGGTTGTCATGTGTTGATCGCAGTAGTGAAATAAAATGGTAGCCATATACGAGCGAACCTAAGCGGCACTCATTACAAAAAAAAAAACAGAGGGGAAGAAAGGGACAAGACCCTAGTAGGGAAGCAAATCCCTAAAGTTTCTTAATTTAAGTTCAAAGGGCAACGGAAATAGGTTACTTTTAATTAATTCGCTTAGGAGCATAGCATAAGTTGTTCTTTGTCCCACAAATTTTCTATGGATTGCAAACGAACATATAAATTAGGAAAGGTGCTGGATGGGGAGGAGGTAAATTAAACATTCCGCAGGAGTCCGGGAGACGGGAAGTTTTGGGAGCATTGAAGAGCGGCATTGTGATTGGGCCTACAGGCGGCAAGAGCTTAAATCCGGCCTTGCCTTTGTTCACATGTCCAGTGTAGGTGGCGCCCCATGCTTTATTTTCACAAGGAATTTGGTATATGGTGTTTCTTTTTAGGTTTCAGGAAATTTGAAGTCAGGCTGCATTGTCTTTTGGAGAGACAGTTTGAGATTTGGTTGGGTTTTGGTGACTAGTCGAATGCCCTGGGTGTGTAGTAGAGAGCGAAGGGGTTCAGTTACACCTTGAATGTGTGGAGTGACAATAAAGTAAGCGGTATTTGGGCTGTCTGTCATGCAATTTTAGGTGTATTGTGTTTTTTGTTCCCTTGATGCTGAGCTGGAGTCACCTTAAAACGTCGGGTTTTATTGACATTGTGCATTTTGGGCTTCTCTTTTCAGCATATATCAAGGAATTACAGGGCGGTAAACACATAACGCCATCTTGAATATGTTCAATACCGATTTAGGAAGGGCATCACAGGTTTGCGCTGCCTATACCTTACTGTGAGTGCATCATAAACTGGTTCTTGACTCCCTAGAATTAAGTAGGTTTTAAGTCTGATCTTGTTCTAAGTTTCAAAATTCTTTGTAGTTTTCGTAAAGGCGAATTTTCCTTTCTTCGACTCAGCCTGGTACGCTCCACTCGGGGTAACTCTTTGAAACCTACATTCCTTGCCTCCAGTCGTGAGTATAGCCGTGAAGGTGATTCCAGCTTGGAGTAACCTTTCGGAAGCTCCAGAGGAACGGTTTCCACTCGTTCGCCCATTCGGTCCAGATGTGTATTGGACATGCGTCAGTTAAAGGGACACCCGGCCTACCTTATAACATACCGCGTGCCAATTACAGCTACGCGCAGATCGTCATCCGAGCAATTACAGTGCCAAGGTCGGCTGGGGTGGTAACTGCGTTCCTCGCATAGCTGCTGTCTCGGTTGGCTTTGGGAATAGTACACGAGACAGAATCAAATCAACGATTGTGTCGTTACAAACCGAAATGATTCTCGTATTTTAAAATCACAATTTATAATTTTCTAGGCTAGTGTCTTATAATTTTGCTTCGGCGATCTATTAAAATAATTAATTTTAATTTTTATCGCATTAGTCTATTAGATTTTCGATCTCGTGGTAATTATTAGAAAATTAGTAGATGTACACACAGAGATGAAACGTCATGATTATTGTACGCGCGCAATGCATCATTTAGTGACGGGTCGTTCTTAAATATAGTTAACAATATTCAACAGAAAATCTCCTAGACGCCACATTTTAAAACGGTATTTTAGCAGGGGAAACACTAACGGTAAGTAAATAGACCTTTGGCCGTACTTGATGTGGAGGATCGAGAAAAATAGCGCTGGGAGGTATATCCCTTTAACTATATTTCTGAAGAGACCTATTTTTGTCTCTTCCTAGACTCTAAGGACCGGAGCACGCATGCGTTTTTTTAACGCGCGTTGACGCTGCGTTACCGCATTTGTGGTGTGGTTTACGTGATATCTGCTGGGCACTGCACACATATACCGGCGTCGACGTTGCGTTACCGCTCGTCCGTCGTGCGTTCGTTTTGCACCGTACTTTCCCCCGTCAACGCAGCGTTAACGCAAACACACCTACGTCTCTTAGTATACCTTGTGTGATTTAAGCGGTGCACACATCCGTCGTTTATCGCAAAAGCGTTACCGAAAATGGCGTCCCATTTCGAAGAAATAGACATGGAATTGCTTATTGGAAGAGTAAAGAAATCCTGAAATAAGATATGTTGCTGCAGAATCGACTGAAGACTCATTGGGACGTAATTAAAGAACTTATTCCAATTTTTTTTAGTTAATCTGCAAAGGATGTATAATATATTCCCCTGGTACGTCTTAAATCAGTAAATGAATGTACCAAAAATATAGTCGCATTGGTTTGAAAATATATTTTTTGTACACGAGGTAGGCGAAAACAGCAATATCGTTTCATTGGTTTCAAAATATAATTTTTGTGTACACGGGGACTAGAAAACTGGGTTGCGGCCGAATGCGGACTGGCGTTACTTCACGGTCATGTCTGCATTCATTGCTAACGTCAACGCGCGTTAAAAAAGCGCACGTGTGCACCGGGCCTTAAGCTGCCAGCCTTCTTGACCAGGCTTCTGTATTTCCTTTGCTATTAACCCTTTAACTGCCTTGTTGCCGTACGGCTATGTTTCATTCGACATTCGAAAACCAGAGCCCGATCACGCGCCCAAAGTACCCCTCACAGCGGGCAAGCACAAACCTGTGGTTAGCATCGTTGTCTCCAAACCAACAGAATGACGGATCGAATCCCACGACCGAATGGTACTTAAAAAAATTCACAGGAATTCAGTGTGCCAGTTAAAGGGGTTAAACAAGTTTTTCCTTTACGCACGACTTACTACGGTTCGATGTTAGTGGGACACCCCCTTCCAATTTCCTTATCACGTGCATGGTTAAATTCTTTTATTATTATTTTATTATTATTAAAATGCAGACAAACCTATTTTCGATTACTTAAATGTCAGCTTGAAACCTCGACTTTGAGACCAAGGACCGAAGTTCTATACCGCTGTGGCAGTGTGGCATTCAACTCAGGTGGAACCAAAAAGATCATATAAAGATATTCGCTTGATTGAAGAGTGATGGTCTGTATTAAACTCTATCTCTGCATATATCAGGGACTGCGCCCAACTCAGATAATTCTTTTTCTGCAAAAATGCATTCACCTTATGACGAATTTTGAAAAGGCTTGGTTTTCATGTTAAGAGGACTATTAAGGAAAATTGGAAAAAAGCCAACAGCGAAAATCATAAACTATGCCGGCACATCCGTTGGTATAATAGGTCTAAGAAGGGTCTGATGCTGGTACGAATTTAGTTCAAAGGTCGAATTTATATGTAAAGCAATAAATATTTGTTTCCAAGGAGAAGATGCAACAGATACAGGGGATAGGAAAGAGGAACCACTAACACCTGCCCAGGATGTATGGGGATAAAACCGTCCAAAAGCAAGACAAATGTCTCAAATCGAGGACCTAGCCAAAAAGTATAAGACAACGTAACGGTAGGAAACAAAACAGAAATCCACACGTATAAAAACGTCAGAAATCGGCAAAGATACCTTGACAGATCACATTTTTACAAAGTTGTGAAAGATACCAAATACCGCGACAATACCACATGGGAGGGCAACTAATTCCAGACGGTCACAACACGGCAAGAAAAATATTTCCTTAGGTCTTTCTAGCCACCAATTTCGGGTGGTGTCCACGTGTTCTAGTATCACCTTGGGAATAAGAAAACTCGGTCAGATCAACACCAGATTTACACCTAGAATGTTGAAGATCATGTAAAGATCCGGTCTCAAACGACGGAGTTTCGAGACAATCCACGCTCGTGTTGGTCTACCTTTCAGAGTGCGACTTATTTTTCAACCTACTGAGGGACATAGTAAATGAACGCAGAACAGAGTCAACACGTTCGATATCCCCAACCTGATGAATCAGTTCGTGTTGATTACTTTGCATTCTTCCTGAACTTTATGTATTCTTGATGGTGCTGCTAGGCATGATCCTAAACAAACACACAAATTCAGCAATCTTGCATTAATTGCGCCACTTTTACATTAAAAAGCACTTTTGAAAAAGGACATTTCTCCGTTGTCCCTAGGGCACAGTTAGACCAACATGCCTCTGTTTCATTGCTTTTATACAGTAAATATTAGAGAATTCTTGGTCTAAAGATGGCTTGGGAACCAGGGTGAAGTTACTTCCCCCTTTCCTACTTCCTTTTTCCCCCAGTTAAATATAATAGTGACAGCTGATATGTTGCAGAATAGTGTGTGAAATGTTTGTTGCCGCAACAAACAGTTCCACCTTGAATTTTCGGATCTGACCACCGCTGTCAGTATGGCTGAGTGGCAGGCTCCGACAAGGACGGATGTAGTTCACCGTTTCCGATCCATGGCCAACATACCCAATCGAATGCAGACCAAGGTCCGATTTGACACCCAAATGTTGACCTATGGCCTACGCAATTAAAAACTGAATATGACCTATTGTCTTCCATTCGAGGACATTTTGAGATTGTTGTTTACAACCAACCATTTGAAGTTATGGAACGAATGGGCAGTGAGAGGTCAGTCTGGTGCTAGAACCACGAGGATTCTATCTGCATCCTAGTGTGGCTTTCGGCGGTTTCAGTCACCCATTGATCATCTGGTTGCCCTTGAATCAGATGTAAGGGAGGCTCTTCTTCTGTGTCAACATCTTTTTCAAGTCTTCTTTAACTTTTGAAGTCTTATGACGCGACCTGGCATTGTGGGATTCTTCGTAACCTTTACAACTATGGCTTGAGGGGACGGTTGCCACTATTCCTTTTAGGCTATTCATTTCGCATTCGTGTCAAGACATTTCCTTCCTGCCTGTGTGTTTTGGAGAATGGTATGCTTCAAAGATGTGTTCTGTGTCATCCTTTTTGCCGTTGGGATCAGCCCCATTGATCAGCAAGCCACTGTTACGCATCATGATAGTGCTATCTAAACTCCATGAAGTGGAGTCATTGTTTGTTGATGACTACGGCCTTCACTTATGGGCAAAGAAATTAAAAGAACTATAATCAGCAAGTCATTACAAAGCCTAGAAAGTGCACAAATATGCAATAAAAACACAACGTTTCGGGGGTTGCTGCACCCCGTTATCAAGTGCAAAGTAGTTAAAAGTACAGCACACGTATCATGTCATAGTCGAGGCCCAACACCAATACACACACAAATTTTAAAAAATAGAAGTTAAAATTAAAAACCTAAGCTCTCCTGAGCAGAACAGGTTAGAGTAAGAGGTTATAGTTAGAGTTAGTTAGTTAGAGTTAGTTAGGGTTAGAGTTAGACGAAGTGAAGTGAGCAGGTTAGAGCATAGGTAAGAGTTGACCTCTACCCTGCGAGTGTAGGTTCACTTGCAGGGTAGAGGTCAACTCTTACCTATGCTCTAACCTGCTCCACTTCACTTCGTTTTACATGCTGGTGCTACTGGATTATCGTATGGGTTTTGCACCAGCATATTAAAACGAAGGGTAGAGGTCAACTCTTACCTATTGTTAACCTGTTCTGCTCAGGGAAGCTAGGTTTTTAATTTTAACTTTTGATTTTTAAAATTTGTGTGTATTGTTGGTGTCGGGCCTTGACTATGGCATGATACGTGTGCTGTACTTTTAACTACTTTGCTCTTCATAACGGGGTACAGCAATCCCCGAAACGTTGTGTTGTTATTGCATATTTGTGTACTCTCTAGGCTTTTTAATGACTTACTTCGCTTTTGGGCAGGTCGTATACAGAACTGTGAGGAGGACCTGGTAATTAACAAGGTCCAGAGCTGGGCAGTCAGCAATGGTTTCCGTTTTTCTCCGGACAAAACAGTGTATGTCCACATCTGCCGTCAACAAACACGGCACCCAAATTCTTGTCTATGCTTGGGACAGGTGCAGATTTCCGCTGTCCCACATGCTGGTGTCCAATTCTAGACTGTTTTAGCTTCCACACCTGCGCCAACATAAAGAAAAAGCTTTCCAGGCCCTGAACATCCTACGGGTTCTTCCAGGTACTTCATGGAGTTTGGATAGCACTATCATGCTGCGCCTCTACCGAGCCCTTCTTCATAGCAAGCTTGATTATGCTTGCATGATTTATTGTTCGGCTAGCGAATCGACCCTCCAGATGTTGAACCCAGTGTCCACCATGGTAGCTTGCATTTGGCGACTGGGCGTTTCGGGCATCTACAGCGGCCAGCCTCTATGCTAAAGCCTCAGAGCCTCCTTTGGCAATTCGCCGGCAGCAACTGTGCTTGGCACATGGTTTTTGGACAAGACTTGCGAGTTGGCAAACACGACGTTCATAAAGAGGATTTCCTTGATAGGCTCTAGCAGTCCTGTCGGGAGATGGCCTTTCAAATGTCCCACGTCTTGAAGCTTGGGGAAATGCCAGTGGACCCTTTAATGTCCCAAGGGATATTTTCATGCTCATCTGGCACTCCTCCCAAAGAGTTCCACCCCTCCCACAAGGTACTTGCTGGGAGTTCCTGCGGCTGTGGTGGTCATTACATCGGATATCGGCGGCTATTCACTGATGGATGAAAGATAGAAGTTGGCTTGGTAGGGGAAGCCGGGGCAAAGTGGATATAGTTTGTTTAAGTGTCTGCTGTGGCGGAACTATATGACTTAGCAAAACTATGAAAACTGGTAACGATTTAAGAAACATTTGTTTTTCAGGAAAAAAAATTGACCAGTAGCGTTTTTGGCACTTGGTCTGGCTGTTGAATGGATCCTTGACCTTCAGGGGGGTGCATTTTATCATCTTTAGTGATTGCATGAGTGCCCCGGAGTCCTTGGCATCGTACAACCCTCGGAAGCCATTCACACAGCGAATCCAAACTTTGCTTTCCCACTTGCCTAGCCAGTGGAAGACTGAGATTTTCTGTTGGATCCCGGGCCATGTTGGGATAGCTGGGAATGAACACGCTGATGCATCTGCGAAAATTCAGTTTTGTAAAAAGTTGCATCTATCCACTTTCCCCGAAAAGTTTAAGGACGAAGTAAAACAGGATGAAGGTACACAGTGGAGCAAAGTGGATACCTGCCTGGGGCAAAGTGGATATGTATTAAAAACAGTGTTTATAACTCATCATAAGAATGAAAATCGTGCCACAAAAGTTTTAGCCTCTTCAATGGTTACTTTCAGTCCATTATCCTTGAACTTCGGTCCATTATCCGTGAGCTTTCTTTACATAATTAGGCACCATTCTATAACAGAAAACAACCAAATTCCGGATAGGTAAAAAGACTCTTTCCTTGCATGACTCACTGCATGACCTTAACTGAAAGCACTAACAATATGTATCCACTTTGCCCCATGCACGTGGTATCCACTTTGCCCCACTCTGTACCTTCATCCTGTTTTACTTCCTCCTTAAACTATACTTAAATTTTCAAACTAAATTATAGTACTGCGTATTCTGCAAGAATTCCTCTTCAAAATGACACCATAATTATCTTTCGGTGATGCATAGTTTCGAAGATATCACACTTTTCCCTCGCTGACGATTTTTTTTTAACCTGCATTGAAAGCTGAAAGACGTGCTACACACTAATCCCTCTAGTGTCAAAATACCAAACTAACGCGACGTCACTTATATTATAGTACAGATAAAAAAAAATCAACAGCGCTCTAGCAGTGGTAGTTTTCTTGTAATGCTCATTATCCACTTTGCCCCGGCTTCCCCCATGCGCTTGTGTGCATGAAGGGGTGACCGCATACATCATGCTATTCTGTGTTTTCGACAGAGCTCTTGGCACTTGGTCTGGCTGTTGAATGGATCCTTGACCTTCAGGGGGTGCATTTTATCATCTTCAGTGATTGCATGAGTGCCCCGGAGTCCTTGGCATCGCACAACCCTCGGAACCCATTTACACAGCGAATCCAAACTTTGCTTTTCCACTTGCCTAGCCAGCAGAAGACTGGGATTTTCTGTTGGATCCCGGGTCGTGTTGGGATAGCTGGGAATGAACACGCTGACGCATCTGCGAAAGGGACCATTTCTCATTTCTGGTCCCCTCAAAAGGGGTCTCAGTTTTGTTCCTTTGGACACCTTTCCAACTCTTCGTTTGAGGTTGCATGCTGCTTGGCAAGCCTTGTGGGACGAACAATACTGCAGTATGTTGCAGGCCATTAAAGGCACTGTCTGAGTTTGGCACTCAGCTTGTCGCCTCAGTCGCCGAGAAGAGGTGGTGTTGCCCCATTTACGAATTGGTCGCACCAGAGCTAACACATTGTTGCCTTTTGTGAGGGAATTTTCTCCTGAATGTCATTATTGTCACCGGCAGAACGTCACCGGCTACATTCGGTCCATCATTTGTAGAATGACATCATCTTGATGGCGTTCGTTGCCGTTTCCATCTTCTACGAGACTTAGCACGTCAATTGAACAATAACTCTATCCTCCTGTTCAGGGTATTTAGATTCTGCAGGAGGTGCAGACGTATGATAAGACCTAGTTCGGGGTTTGTTTAACTTCTCTATAATGTCTGGCACAGTGGCAACCTGACCACTGCACTGTGACTGAGGTTGGCGCTAATAACCTAGCTATCGACGTGCCATTAAATCTCAATATCCTCAACCAGTTTCAAAGCAGGCACTTCCCTCTTAAGACATAAAAGTGGTAACAATCAAAGAAATAACGTATGCTGCAACTAATTATAATATTTTCTACACGTTGTCACTTGAGCTCTAAACTGTTATAATTTTTTTCGTTAAAACATTCATGGGTGACCTACTTCCCACCAATACGCAAAACGTACCACCACAAAAATGTAATATAGATAAAATTATTATCTGGGGTTGGGGGGAGGTTGGGTTTGGGGGCACATCGAAAGGCAGATCATTAGTGCCAACCTCAACCACAGTGCCACTGCACCAGACATTACATAGTAGTTAAACAAACTGCAAATACAGACCTTATCACATCCATGCACTTTCTGCAAAAATTAAAAGTCTCATGGAAGGTGGAAATGGCTACAAACACCATCAATATAGTGACAATCCATCAGCACATGACGGACCGTATGTGGTCGGTGAAACCAATCACATTCAGGATGGATAACACCCCCCCCCCTTAAAAAGGAATCAATGTGTAAAGTTGGCGTGACCAATACCTAAATGGGTCAATGCCACCTGTTCTAGGCGATTGCAGCAACAAGCTGAGTTCCACCCGTAGGCAGTGCCGTTAATATCCCTCAACTTAGAGCCATCTTGTTTGTCCCACAAAGCTTGCCAAGCAGAATTATGGTAAGGTATAAGTGGATAGTCAAATATTCTTTCTTTGACCTTTTGTGTTATCACAATAAACCAATTATTATTATTATTATGATAGACGTAGAGTTGGAAAGGTGTTCGAGGGTATAGGCTCACACCTCTTTCGAGAGGATGAGAAATGGCCTCTTTCGCTGCTGCGTCAGCGTGCTCATTCCTAGCTATCCCAACATTGCACTGGATCCAGCAGAAAATCCCAGTCTTCTGCTAGCCAAGCAAGCGGGAAGCAGAGCTTAGATTTGCTGTATCAATGGGGTTCCAAGGGTTGTACAATGCCAAGGATTCCAAGGCACTCATGAAATCACTACATATGATAAAATGCTTGCCCAAAGGTCGAGGATCCATTCAGCAGCCAGACCGAGTACTGAAGTTCTCTCGAAAACACACACAGCCTGATGGAAAGCAATGGGAAACAGTCACCCCCTCACGAACACAAGTGCACGCCTCGCCAAATTCTGACTTCGACCCATCAGTAATATCCGATGTACTGATAACTGATAACACAGCCGCTTTCAATTATCTTGCTGGTGGAATGGAAATTTTTTAGGAGGGCTGCCAGACGTAATGTGAAAATACCACTTGAGATATGCCAAGGTGGCACTGGCATCTCCCCAAGCATCGCGATGTGGCGTCCCAGATGTGGAAATAGCAATATCCCGATAGGACTGCTGGAGCCTATTATGAAAATCACCCTTCCCCATCCTGCATCTTCCAACTCCCAAGTATCGTCCAAAAACCAAGGGCTAAGCAGGACTGCATTGCACATCATGCAGTCGCACAGGATCTGAATGGCTAGCTGTTGCTGACGAAATGCCAAAGGTGGCTCTGATCCTTCAGTATAGAGGCTGATCAATAGAGATGTCCGAAATGCCCCAGTCGCCAAGTCACTATGGATTGGAGGGTGCAGACCTTGACCATGACCCAGAAAAATTGTGATTCATTTGACCCACTGTCCTGTGGGTTATTTCCATTTCTAGACTTTGGCCTATGGTTTCTAAGATCGAGGATTCAATTTTGATGTGGTAGCGAAAGGGCCTTTTACAGTCCTCTCGAAAGGGATCTCAAGCCTTGTTCTCTCGGACGCCTTTCCAACTCGATGTCTGAAGTTGCATGCTGCGTGGCAAGCCTTGTGGGACTTAGTGATGGGAATTACTACAGGGAACAAGATGGCAATTAGTTGCGGGCTATTAAAGGCACTAACAAGGCATGGAACTTGGCTGGTCCCCGCAGTTGCTGAAAAGAGGTAGTGTTTGCCAGTTTCTGTATATTGGTCACACCAACTTTACGCATTGCTTCCTTTTGAGCAGTGGGGGAGTTGTCTCCCTCATAAATGTCATTGGTGCCGTCAGCCACTTAAGATCCGTCATGTGCTTGCTGATAGTTGTTTGTTGTCGTTTTCATCTTCCGCGAAACTTAGCTCGTCAGTTGGGCGTTGACTCTGTCCTCCTGCACGGGATTTTTAGATTTTTGTAGGAGGTACATATAGATTTGGGGTTTGCTTAACATCTATGTAATGTGTGACACAATAGCAACTCGGACCACTGCACTGTCGCTGGCGCTAATGACCTAGCATTTGACGTGCCGTAATGCTTTAATTCCTCCCCCCCCCCCTCCTTTCTTAGGCAGTGTGATATTAAATCCAAAAGCCAACAGTAAAGATCTGCATTGCATTTGTTTTATCTTCTACAAAGGAGGGACGTGTTTACTCCGACTGTATTAGCAGAGATCTGTCATATCATCTACAGCAGGCAAGTTTTTTCTTTCTCCGTTTGTCCTCAAGCCATCAAAGTTCGCTCGCTCGTGCGTGTTCAGCGTTCTTTGACGTCACACAATTTCATCAGATTGGGAGCAGATTGCATAATAGGAACGGTTAGGCTATATCCTTTTCCTCTTTCCGAAATTGTTTTCTGCCAAATTAGACCCGTGGCTCTCCATCAGCCATTCGCGATTGTCGCGGTTTGATTAAACCCTCTAGCCATCATCGCTCAAATGCATGAAGTGGCACACAGATTGGTTATGGGCCGATGAAACACCTCCTACTTTTGTGTCGTGAATTCTGAATTAGTTTTTTGAGAGTTTTTTTTTATTATTTTTTTTAGTCTAAGGTGAATAACACTTACACTTATGTGCACTAGCGATCCGAAACCACTGCAGATCAGCGTAATACATTTCGGATAAGGAGAACCATTTGCAATCACGACAAAATTATACTGAATTTGTTAAATATAAAAAAAATATAAAAATAAAAATAAATAAAAAATGGGTAGAGAATATTTGACTGATCAGTGGTGGGCGGGGGCCAGGGCTGAATCGGAGCATCGAACCAAAAAATGTTCATTTTTGCAGAAATACATTTTGAGGTCAGTATTCTGAGAAATTGTACGACAACCCCTCCCCACCCTCTACAACTTAAAACGAGATGCTCGGTTCCCAGGATCCAATTTCACGGGGGAGCGGGGGGGGGGGGGGGGGGACGGATCAAAAGCATATTTTTTCTACAGATGCACTAACAATTGTGAGCAGAAACTGAACTTATACTTCAAATCACATATCGTTTTCCCTTTGCACGTCCATTGCGCAAGTAAGTTCGAACGATTCCCGCATTGATAGCACTGCCAATAGTGGTGTCGCTGCTTTCGTGAGCAGGAGCTTGGCGATAGCCGGTGTCATGAGTGGATTTAAAGAGCTGTGAAATTGTACCACATACAATTTTACGAATTCAAAAAAAAAAAAGTTAATGAAATAAAACGATAACATATCCGCTGTAAGAAAACTAATCTCTGTTTAAAAACACAATTCGGTCATTGTTAGGCTTAGTTCACTAGATAGACCATTCGCACAAGAATCGTGCCAAAATTGGAATGACAACGTCATTTTAGGGGAAAAGGAGCGCGGAGGAATACACGGAGTCATGCTTTTTCGAAAATGCATGAGATTAATCAAGGACCTTCTACTATCTACCTGGTCGGTTCACTCAGTTGAACGCGTCTGAGCTATAGCACAACTATTTCCCGTGGTAAAGTATACACGAGCGAGATTCAGTTGATGACGTTTTTGCTTCTAAACCAATCCTCGAAGCAGACGACGTTGGTTTTTCGAAACTAACAAAAAGGTTTGTTTCAACTAACGAGTAGTTTTTAACGAAATTAATGAATAATTATGAAATATCTGATCGCTCAATCTTTACTGAACGTTAAAATATACATTATTAAAAAAAACGGACAAATTCTTACCAGATTACCCAAGACGAGAGTAGCTGATGTCGTTGCGTCGACAAAACAGTGGCGTGCTTTTGCGATGATCTCTTGTGCGGTGATCTCCGTCTGCTAACAAACGTTGCGATTTTCAGTCACATTGCCGAATGTACTGGTAGGTTATGTACTTCAACACAATTTAAACAATTGGAGCGGTCCGGCTTACGTTTGATGATGCGCACTCGTTCGTTTGTTAGTCCAATTTGTGTCGATTCATCAGCAAAATCAAAAGCCAATGAGATGCAAGAATCAGTAAAATGGCGCAAAATGGGAGCAGAAACGTCAGACGCGTTTGAGGTATGGCAAAGCAGCTCCCAAAATCTCGCACGGTTTCTCGCGGTAAAGCATAATAGTAAATGGGCCCACCCTATCATAGCTGCGTATAATCCAAGCCTCCCTAGGATAACCACGAATAAATTCAATGTCACCTAAGGTAATTCAAATATTTAAAATAAATAAGTAAAATAAATAATATGTTCGTTGTAACAAAACTAATCTCGATCTAAACATACTGTTTGGTCGTTATTAGGCTTAGTCATGGTTTTATCCAACGGACACTGATCGAAAAATCGTGGCTTACGTTCACAGGTGGACCATTCACATAAGAATCGAGCTGGAAATTGAAATGTCGCCATTTTAGCACATGTGGATTTCTAGGTTTTCCGAAATATTTACAGAGGATTTTACAAAAAAGGCAGGGTAAGCCTGAATAAAAACGAACTGGAAAAATAACCTTGTCACTCTCCAAAGTGCATTATTCTTGTCGTGGTTCCTGCTTAATTATTACATATACATCCGATATTCGCCACCAATCAGAACTATCATGCAAAGAAGGACAAGCATGTTTGTTTATTCAGTTCAACCAATGGGCTTCATGAAACGAAACGATAAAACAAAACTAATTTAATTACCAACAAACACCGTATCACATTTTACTCATTACAAACGCAGAATATCAGGCCTGCTAGTTTTTGTGCTAACCCGTATGTTCTTACGTCCCAATGTTTTTGTAAAAGACTTCAGTCCAGCTATTTCTGATAATAAAACGTGGCTATAGGAGTTGCGTAGCGTACCAGTAAATCCATGGCCTGGAATGGTGCAAGCACTGAGGGCTGAGTTCTTGTATTTGTTCGGTTTAAGAAATAGGCATTGTTTACTTTTCACATGAAATACGAATTGCATATTTATTGTAAAGGTTTTTCCATGGCTTCGTCGTTGAGTAGGTATATAACTGCACAACGGATCTACTTTTCCGTCTTCAAAACGAGGTGGTGTCAGCGAAACAACTTGTAGTTAGGAGAGGATCGAAGGGAACTTGGGGGGGGCGGGCTTTGACAGTCCAACTGTAGCCATCGGTCGAAAGCCTATTTATGCCCAATATTCGTTTAAAGGCGCCTTTTCACCATTTCGATAACATTGCCCATATTCTAAACACAGCATCCACGTTCCAGATTCTCTGTCATTCAATAGGCTGATGTGGGCCACGTGATCTCGTTTTAGTTATGAAAACGCGGCGTTGCTGCGAATAGTGTTGTTCCTTTTTAAATTTACCACTATTTTCCTTGTACTGCTCGAAGATTCTACGGTGCTGCATCCGGGAGTGGAAAAGGTGAAAAGGCGCCTGTAAAGACGGGTCACCAACTAATGAAATGGCGCTATTTTACCAAGAAAAAGTGCCGTGTTGCTCTATCTAGCGCCAGCTTGTAGCTGGCGAAGGGATGCATAAAGGCATTTCTTTTAAAGAAACTAGTAAGACGCTTGCCTCGGTAAACAGTAGGGATAATGCGTTCCCGAGCAAGCTGTAAAGGTCAACCATACTATAGGCGCTGCATGGCGTCAACATAGATTCTAAAGACTTTCTGTGTGGCAAGCCACGTTTAAGCAAGGAACTTTGGAACCCGCAAACGCCAACAATTTTTAAGTTGTTTGGCTGTAGTGGAACTTACACAAAGGAAATAGTTGAATTTTATGCAATTTTTCTTTCGAAAGTTGATGGTAACTGTTCGATTCCCTCCTAGTATTGTAATTCGCAGAATGGAGCTGTAGCATGAGTATTATTCCAGCAAAAATGAGTTAATACTCGACTGCGGACTGCCGACTAGCCGAATACTAAGCCTTTGGAAAATGTTTAATGAATGTCGTTACTAACCAGCTTTTCTTGTAACTTCATTGACTGGAACAGTGGCGTTCATGACTGTTCCACTGCAGCATGTAATAGTTATTGGCATGCATACGATTGTCCCACGGCAAAACAAAACATTTCCAACATGTCTAGTGCAACATGATATCTAAGAAATGTCTGCCTGCGTTTTGCACAACAGTGCCCTCAGCCTAGTAATAACTGCACTAATCGGATTCCTGCAGTTTAGCATGCAGTCTAAGAGCAGAAGATAGCGAACATTCACGTTTTGGATTGGAGGGCAGTCCACAAGGTATTGTTAGCTACGAGCAATAAGTGCAGGGTCATTAGCAAAAGATATATTTATAGGATGAGGTTTAAATTTCTAAATATCATTTATGTATCTCCGAAAGAGGAGTGGCCCAAAGACTGATTTAAAGTTACTCATGCGTTGTTGCTCATTCGGCTGTCTAAGTTAGGCTTAATGAAGTGAAGCTAAGCAGCGTGATCATGTAAAATATTGCCTAATGAGTAACCCGGTTTTTGTGTTTCACTGACATGCCCTTTAAGTTTTCAAGATTCACAGTGTTGCATCATGCTTATTAATGCGACTATCTCTGATGTTCATTGTACGATATTACTGAGAATTACGAACGACAACTTGGAGGGTTTATTGACTTAGTCAACACCGTTTGAAGGTGAAGCTAATAGTTCGGCTGCCGGCTACCCCCCCCCCCTCCCCCCGGCCAGTTTTCTTTTTGGTAAGACGAATCCTGTCGTCATGTCATTGGTCGGATACTGGACGCAGCACTGACTGAATATAATACAGTCTTGGCGTAATTTGCAAGGTGACGAATGCAGATTTGGATTGCAGATTAACTGCTTCAGTCCAATCAAGACTATACTGATTCTAGGGCAGTTATGTCGCTTACGGTGGTAAACTATAAATCCTATTAGCCTCATACGGTTGATTTTGTCTTTTGGTTAGACATTCTATATACAGCTTTCACTGGTATTCAGCGACTGGTAGGTAATCACTGGTATTCAGCGACTGGTAACTACCGGTATTCTATGGCTTCGTCTGGGTATGCGTCAAGCCACCAGGTATACAACCTGGTTGTTTGACGCACCGCAGGTATACAACGACGCAAAGTTTAGAAGTTAGCAGCATGGTGAGTGAAGGGAAACATCAACGAAGTTAACTCACACAATGTTCTAATCCAGGAGTGTCTTTTTCCCGAGAAGGTAAAAGAAATCCTTTCTTTCTTGCAAAACTCACATCCTTCAGAACCAGAAAAAATACGTATTTCTTTCTTCTATTCCTACATCGCCATCTTACTGACAACTTCTTTTTTAGTGCAGAGGGGGGGGGGGGGGCAGTTTTAAAAAAATGCTGTAAGAATTTTATAATACAAAATTGCCTAATACGCCTAACCAGCTGTAACTATGTATAAAATGCTGGCCTTGGTAACGGAATTATGAAACATCCTGGTATGTTGTATAGGAAAATTGAATTTCAAGTTAGCAAGCCGGCATGAGATAAACAGTCACTCCCGTTTCATTGGAGATAGGATCGTGCTGGTCTCCTATCAACAAATGTTTGCACCATTCATTAGTTTATCGCGTCATTGCGCATGATTTTCAAAGTTGATTGGTGAAACAAAAAGCGTTGGTGATTGATAAAAAATTAGAAAACTATAAGCGGAAAAAAAGCAAGGTATCTTATAGTTAAAAAATTAACACAATTTTCTTCATTTTCAAAGCTCTAAAAGTAAAAAAAAAAAAGAGAGCACAACGCTATTGTGTGCGCGGCGCATCTTGAGTCCTGCAAGTATTTTATGAGCGGCAACGTTTTCCTGGAGGGGGTGGCTTTAACCGACGGCTGCCATTGTTTTTGTAACCATCTTGGATATCAACAAGGCACTCTGCTACTAAAAACGTACAATCGATTATCAGTGTTCGTTCTGCGGAGAACTCAAGATAGGTCGCGGACACTATACTCTGTGTTGCCGTATTGGATTATCCAATTGTCTTTGAAAATGTAGACAATTTCGTTACCTTTGAAATAAGGTACATGATTTTTAACCTTCCGGCGAGCAAGTGCTCAGTTTTCTTTCAAAATTTCAGGATATTCCGAAGTCACCCACAATATGACATTTTCATTTAAGCTAAACGGTCGACTCGGTCTTAGCCGTATTAACTGGACCCCTTTTCACTGCTATTTATACAGTATTTCTGCTACAAATTTTATTTTAAGTATTGCAGTTGGTTTGTAGAGCTACTGCAGGCCTACGAAGAACTCTATACAATTTCTTTTTTAATTAAAAAAGTTCTTAAACCCATGCTAAAATTGTTGACAATTATTTTAGCATATTTGGCTGATGGGAGGTAACGTACTACTTCTAGTAAGTACAGAGACAGTGTTGGACCATAACTGTTTAATTGGTGACTTCTTTGCGCCCGTTCCTTAACTGTTTTTTCCCCTTTTGGGGGGCTTTTTTCGGCTTTTACACTGAGCTGCCACAGCAAATTTCGGCCATTTTTGGCCACACTTTGCCATACGGGCAGGTGCTTGCGTCCTCCGCCCCTCCCTCCCCCCCGCCCCCCCCCCCCCAGTGTGCACGTCCCTGATACAGAGCCTGACCCCGAGCCACCCCTTGCCTTATCAGGAAGAGAAGTGTCCTGTGATTCCTCGTGCTCATGTAAATTGTGGTATGTGAAAGATCCTAGGAATTTACCTGGAATTACCCAGCAAAATTGTCCTACTCATCTTATGACGCCAAGGCTTCGGCCACGAGCACGACAAACTTAAGTGCATTGACGAATTTGGTGAGCAGTGGCTATTGGAAAGTGTTTGCTTGTGTATTTGTGAGCGTGTTAAATGCAACTTATGACTGTTTCATTTTAGCTGCGTCAGTGTGGCTGAGCGGGAGCTTCGGCATTTGGTCTTAAAGGTTGAGGGTTCGATTCCCGCTAAGGCAGTCTGACATTTAAGTCCCAAAGGCAACGGAAATAAGTTTGCGTCTGTGCTTATTTACCTCTAATCCTTCCTATTATTGGCTTTCCGTCCTGTTATTAAAAGCCCACTGGTGATATAGGACGCACTGCCCTGACGGTAAATTGCTCCAAAACTACGTTAACATTTTTTTTTTAATTTATATAAGCCGTAGAATTTCTGAAAAATATCAATATAGAACTTTTTTTAGAAGTTCTTTTGAAGTTCTGTAGAATTCTGTAGTGGTTTCCTTAGAATTCTCTACAGAATTTCTTTCAGGAATTGTCCCACTTTTCCACACAATTTCTAAAGAGTTTATTAACAATGTTTTCTTTACAATTTTCGCACAACATTTCTATAGGAGTATTGTAGATTAATTCATTTTGTGCTGGGATTGATTGTAATCATCTGCAAATATGATGGATTGGATAAATGTAATTGTCGGAGCTATATTTGAAGTTATTTCTTTCTTTCTTAATTTTACTTTCAACGATGTTACTAACACCACTGTTTACGGCGACATCAAAACATCTTGTTTAAATCGCTCTTCTTACGATGTAGGAGTATTTTTTTTTTCTAACTGGCAAACTTGTAATCATTTTTATACACATAGACAAAATATTTTGCTTTGGTAGAAAGCGCTACCAAATTTGTGAAAGGCTTAAGAAGATATGCGAAATGTTGAACAAAGTTCTGTAATAATTTATATTGAAAAGCTTGGACGTGGTGCAAATCAAAAGTTATTTCACTTAAATTTCTCTCTAAAACTGCAAGACTATACAGAACTTCACCACGACCCTTCAAAAAAGTTTCAGGCTCTGTTTGTCTATACCGTATGCTACGCAACAATATCCGCCAAACTAGTCTTGAAATTTTACTTTTTGTCCCAAATAGAAATCATGGGGAAATTCTTAAAATTTTATCACGGAAGCCTACTCTTGGGCGTGCTATCCAAAGTTTTGTAACCAACAAGCCTGATAAATCAAAATAATAATAATAAATCAAGAACCTGATATATTGGTAGGTATTTGCTTTCACGTATCCAAATTTTGAGATCTAGGAGCCCATTGACTCAACTGGTTCAAAGCTTTCGTTTACTTTAAGTTAAAAGACGAAAATTTGCAAAAAGGGTTGGCAAGTTCATCTCAAAATTCGGATCCGTTTAAACAAGTAACTACCAATAAACTTGTCGGCTTCTTGATTTATTATTATCATTTTGGTTTATCAGACTTTTTGGTTACAAAACTTTGGATAGGACGCCTAAGAGTAGGTTTTCGGGATAAAAGTTAAAGATTTTTTCACGATTTCTATTTGAGACAAAAAAAGTAAAATTTCGAGATTACCAGTCAAGGACTCCACGTATGTTGAACGATATTCTAACAAGTAACAGGATGTATATAATGCACCAACAACATCCTCACTTCCTCTTTAGCATTAATACGATTGTAAAATTATTATTTCCTGCACCACACGCAAAAAAAGTCCAAACAGACATCTGCGTTTCTTAACAACCCTCCGTCCACAATCCTAACCGATGCTAATTACGCTTTGGCAATCAACTACGTAATTGTTCGCATGCCAAAGTCACAACAAAACAGACAATTGTACTCTTGTCCCAAACTTGCTTGTAGCTGCAACAAAACAGGCAGGTGCTACGAAGCCTACTCGGCGTTATAGGCTGCCAACGTCGAGCGTGCGCCATGTGATGAATTTCTCACTATTTCCCTGACAGCCTGGGGCTAGGATGATATATGAGCTGTCGACGCGAGCGCCCTGCGAACTTACTTAACGCACACGCACCGCGTCTTGCCAACAATTTCCTCTCCCAGTTTCGATCGGGCTTCAACTTGACAATCGCACATAAGCTAACTTAAAACAATTACTTACTTGTCCAAACACTCACTCACTCTTCTTATCCCGTTGTGTTTTATCTCACTCAAGCGAGAATAAGCAGTGCTATCAGTCGTCAAGTTCCGTGGTGTCCGCTCTGCGATCGTGGCGCTGCGAGCGGCATATAACGCGACGCCCGAGGCGTTGGTGGTCTTTATATTTCTGTCAAAAGACGAGAACAATGGCGTCCAACCGGCGGAACAATACGCTCAATGGCTCGCAGCGTAGCCAGCGGGGTCTCGTCGCTTGGGCTGGACCCTCGGGCTAGTCGGAGTTTTCTCTCTTTTCCCCCCTCTCACGTTTGATGTCGCCTTGGCAACGATAATCGGTCCGTGATTTGACGGAAATTTTCCGATTAATTTAAGCATCTGCATTGCGAAGCGCCCGTGAGTCATAAACATTGATGAAAAGACGGATAACCGAGTGGGAAGAGGGAGGGATTGGGGAATTTTTTGTTCTTTGCAAAAAACGATGGATTACGCCGACGTAGGCCCATCAGATTAATGCGTCATTTACAGCCGTATCAGCCAAGCAACGGAGTGACCGTATAACTATAAGCCAGTAGATGGTCAAAGCCGTATTATTGGGGTCTTAATGTAGCCTAACTCATATTGAATTGAATTGAATTGAATATTGGTTTATTGAACAAGGCAAACGGTACAAAACTCAGTATGTGCCCTCACCCCACAAGAGCTCATGCTCGCGTGTGGCGTGTTGGCTACCATAATAAAAAGGAAGCAAAAAACCAACAAGAATTACAAATGTCAACTTATGCAACAAATGCAACGTTTGGTTATATGGCATAGAAAAAAAAAACAATAATAGAAATATAAAATTATATTATTTTTTTATATATAAATTTTTATATCTACATCATTAAGGACGTATGATGTGCGTGTTTGTTTGTTTGTTTGTACCTCTACTACTCCGGAACCAAAACACCTACACAAACATGGGAGTAGGACCAAACGGTAGATGATTAAATTGCGCTCAGTATAGGCCTATTTTCATCGCCGTAACTTGATATGATGACCCTCAAAAACGCGAAAAAACCTGTAAAACTAACGTCAAAGTTTTTTTAAACCATCATGATGTTTGTTCATGACGTCATAGTTTGTTCATGAAAACCTCCTCGACCGAAGAGAGATGATCTGGAAAAGGATGCGCGGAAAAAATAACCTAAAAGAAAGACGTATTTTGCAATACAAAACATATACAGGGTGTAACAAAAGGTCGTGTCCAAACTTAGGTGACCAATTCCTTAGGTCAAACTAAGAATATAATTCATATAAACACTTGGCCAAACACGTCTTGTTCTTTGGTTATCGCATGAATTACGAACCCAAATTCCAACTCCGCCTCCCCATCTCCACCCACGCTCTTGCTATTGCAAAAACAAACCAGAATAGGAAGGTAGTGAATGAAGACAATGAACTGAAGGTTGAGAACAAACTGTTAAGAATCAAAATCAGAATAAAGGAAAAATATCTCTATTGCCAAACAATTTGTCCTGGAGAGGAAGCAACAATTGTTCTAAAACTTCGTTAGTCGGTATTAATGTAGAACTGACAATACCATAGAGGTTTTATAAAGCGAAGTATTAAACGCGAACATCAGTTCTGCACAGGTAGAAATTAAAATAAGAAAACATTGTGAAATTGGAAAAGGCCGATAACAGTACTACTGGGTCAAAGGGAATCACTTAACACTGCACGAAAGTGCAGCAGCTGGATTATTGGTGCTGTCGGAATCTGTTGTCCTTCTCTTACTACAGTGTTGGAGGTTTAAATAAATCAAATAAAATCGATTTAAAAGTCCAGCTAATGTACGTTCGGTGATATTGTGACGAGTCCTTGTCAGCAATGCGAGATGGTTCACAATAATTCGTCAAATATCCTTCCCTGGGTGTTGGAGCAGGTTTGCAAATGCCCTGCAGACGACGTTAATTCCATGAAGTGCTGGAGTGGTTCGTCAAAATAAAAAAAAATATTAAAATGTTATTGTTTCCCAAAGACACATGGTTCCTGTGTGTGGTTGGGGGGATAGCAGTTGCATTAATTGTTCAAAGTTTCTTCCCTGAACATTAATGCAGGTTTGACACCGTCGAGCCAATGAGTTTCGGACATGTTCGAAAATTCCAACGGTGGTTTTGTTTTTGCTATAGGTTTTTGCATAGCCAATAGGTTTTTGCATAGACAGAGCGTGGGCGAAGGTGGGGAGGCGGAGCTGGAATTTGGGTTCTTAATTCATGCGATAACCAAAGAATAAGACGTTTTTGGCCAAATGATTATATGAATTATATTCTTAGTTTGACCTAAGGAATTAGTCACCTAAGTTTGGACACGACCTTTTGTTACACCCTGTAGATCTTAAAATTGGTTTTGCATTAACTGACTTGATGCATGAAAAAATCAAAACAATAGATTTGGTTTTAATGCGGTGTCAAACATTCGTGTTTCTGAAGCATGGAGGTGTGTGGATTGAACGAGCAGAGCGAGCGATTTCAACATAAACTAAACCTTTACAATGTGTGTTTCTTTGCTCTATCAATCTTTCATCTCTCACCTTCGTAGGGGATTACATCTGGAGGAGAAGACGTACAAACGTGCAAACAAACAAATAGTATGTTTGGAATGATGTAGGTGAAATGTAGATATGTTGAGGAACGTCTATATTAATCAATATTAATCAGTACATCGAAATTACATGAAGCATGGGTCTTCTTGAAGCTATTAGTTACGCACTGAGATGATCTGGAGAAGGATGTACGCAAAAATAATCTAAACGAAGACGTATTTTGCAACGTAACACATACAGATATTAATATTGGTTTTGTGTCAACTGACTTGATGCTTGGAAACCTGGTTTTAAAAGGGTACCAAACGTTCATTTTTTTCTGAAGCACGGTGGTGAGTGGATTGAGCGAGCGATTTCCACGTAAAGTAAGCCTTTTCAATGTGTGTCTCGCTTTGCTCTCTCTCAATCTTTCATAGGGGATTACTTCTGGAGGAGAAGACATACAAATGTGCAAACAAACACATCATGTGTTTTGAATGATACAAGTGAAAGGCAGGCGCGATTGGGAATGTGATGGACGAATTGTGAGCAATAATTACAATTAGTTTGTGTCGAAATAATCAGCACATGATTTTGTGATGCTCTTGGAATCAAAGCAATTACTGGAAGTACGGATCGACGCGTACGTGGCTCGCGGATGGCCAGACTGTTGGAATGACGTAGGGTTATCATTTGTTTATGCAGCGAAGCCTTACAAAAAACGCGTGCTGCACTCTGACCATTTGCTTGTTCGTTTTCTACTTGAAATATCTGTCAGCAGCACAACAGTTGCAGCATGAAAGCTCCTCGAGCATAGCGAGCCGACGCGCAATGAGCAAGCGAAGCGAGCGACTCTGCTAGTTTATATATATATATTTTTTTTTTCTTTTTTTCTTTCTTATATATATATATTTTTTTAATATTATTTTTTATAAATTATGTTATTTCATATAGATGAAAATTTATCAATAATAGTGTCAAACACCACAATTTACGTGTAAACAGTGTCAAACACCACAATTTACGTGTAAACAGTTAAACACCCCCTAAATATGGCTTGGACCTACTTAGACTACACCATAACCTTTCAAAATTCGTAACATGTAAATCCAGGTGTATTGAACGAATAAATCAAGAAAATGCGAAGTTTCGGACCAAAAATCAGAACCTTTTTCGAGTTACACACAAAAAAAAAAAAAAATCACTTCTAGGTCAATATAAGGCAGAAGATTATAGAGACCCATAATCGCCCAGACAAAACTGGGTAAGACCATTTGAGTCTGTTGGGACCTCTTGTAACGAGCGTCTAGGTTTTCTAAGAAACTTAATTTATGGCCGCATGGACATACAAAATGATAGACCTGACCGCACCAGATTTGCAAATGGTGCATCCAACACCACCCGTGCTTCAAGCTAGTAAGTAAATAACGCACTAAAAAGCGCAAGAAAGCACACTACGTACCTAAACTGCAGAACACCACGTCAATGTAAAATACAAGGAAACATGCATTTGTCAAGAATTTATAGGGTTGGGAGGAGAATTTGTGACTGAGACCCATACTGAAACGTCTTGGATACATTCACATTAGTTCAGTCTTAGTTTGTAGAGGGCGCCACGTGTTTTATGTGGGAATTTCTACTCAGTTTTTAGCCTAAAATTAAACTAAATTAAACGAAACTAGCTTATATTTAATTATTATTTAGCCCAGCTTAGGTGTAATTTAGTTTATTTTATATTTGGGCTGAAAAACGAGCAAAAATTACCAGATAGAACACGTGGCGCCCTCTGAAAACTCGGACTGAACTAATGGGGACGAATCTAACGTGTTTCAATAAGGACTTTTTAGAGATACAAATTCTCCTCCCAACCCCAATAAATTCTTGTCAAAATCCTAGCATAGTTTTGCCTCTTGTTTGCTTCAGACAAGTAGTGATCCAACAATTTGCAGATTTCTCGGTATCAAAGGTGGCATGCAAGATATTACACGAGTGGTGAGACTCGAATGATAGTCCTATTCGTTTGTGTTGCCTTCTGATAATGTTTTGTACGAACCACCCCCTCTTGATCCCTAAAACCAAGAATTTATAGGGTTGGGGAGGAGAATTTGTAACTCTAAAAAGTCCCTATTGAAACGTGTTACAAATTTACAAAATTAACAAAATTGCCGGATAGAACATGTGGCGCCCTCTGAAAACTTGGACGGAACTATTAGTTTCGTCCAAGTTTTCAGAGGGCGCCACGTGTTCTATCCAGTAAGTTTTGCTCATTTTTCAGCCCAACTAAATTACAACTAAGCTAAACTAAATAAAAACTGGTAAATGGTGAAAACTGAATAAAAATTCCCACATAAAACTCGTGGCGCTTCCTATAAACTGAACGGAAGTAATAGGAATGAATCTAAGACGTTTCAGAAGGGGTATCAATCCCAAATTCTCTTCCCCAACCCAATAAATTCTTGCTAAACGTTTTGGAAGGTCCAGGAATGGGAGGGAAGAGTGCATTTTACTTTGATGTAAACTGTAGAGAGGGGTGGTATAAATTCAATACTTTCAGGACAGTATTGAATTCACACTAACGTGCAATTGGTTTAAAAAAGCAAAAATTTCACCACAGATAGACCTTGTCCCTGAATTGATTATGTGCTAATGTTAACTGGAGCTGTTGGACTCCTTTTTCTTCACCAGCATTCCTTGCTTCAAGTGATTTGTGTGACCGGGATGTAATTTTCTCTTTTTATTTTTCTCATCGTACTTGAAAATGTTCTGATCTTTAACGAAACGTCGTATTTTCTTGATTTGTTCGTGCACACCTCAGCTGACTTCTGATTTTTAGTGCTTGAATTTACTTACTTGCAAATACTCTTACCATAATACACCATCTGGCCTAGTATTCTTAAGTTTAAGAGAAGAGAAAGGAAAAAAAAATTATTTGGGCAAACCTTGTTTCGCCGATTTCCACTTCACCGGATCTTGTTTCGTTGGATCAAAATAATCGTAAAAATGTTGACGTTGGAGAATTTAAAGCTCCATTCCTAATTGGAAGGAATTTGTGATTAGTTGCGGTGTCTAATGTTGTATGTTTAGCAGCAGCCAGCGTGGCAGTGCGAGCGAGTCACGTAATTTGGAAAAAAATATTCGGCGAAACGGGATTCAGCGAAACGGGTATTCGTTTCGCCGATAATTAAGACACTGATAAAAATTAGGCGAAACGGGATTCGGTGAAACGGGATTCGCCGAAACGGGATTCGGTGAAACGGTCATACAACTCCCAATTATCCGATGAATTGTTTTGTTTACTGCGAGTGGCGGCCATCTTATCGCTTGGAAACTATAAACATTCGAAAAACTTTCGAAAAGCTTTTTTCACGTTCGAAAAACATTTGAAATTTCGAAGGTTCATTCTTTTCGAACTTTTCAAGAGTTGGATTCTTTCGAAAACTTAAACCACAGTATAAAGTTCGAAAAAGGTAAGCGTAACAGAAAGTCTGATTTACTTATTCAATACTCTGTAATCGTTTACCTTTTATTTACTTTCGGAAACGTATGTTTTAAAAACTCGGAAAAGTATGTTTCAAAAACTCGTAAAGTTGAAAATTCGAAAACGATAAACATTAAGGAAATCTGAATTATTTATTTATTGGCTCTTCGTTTAACCTACACCTTAGTGACTATCGATTCTGAAAGCCCTTTATTTATGATTCTCTCTTATAGCTCCTGAGTTATAGCTTTTAAAAATATGACATGTAAACCTTTCGGATGGGCCCGAGCTGGGTACTTTCGTCCTAGACTCTTGAACAACTGCATGGGTAGCCGCGAACACTGGGGTGTCAGATTAGATGGACGACTTGGTTTAACTTGGTTTTACTCTTGCTTCTACATCGCGTTCGATTCTGGTGAAGGGAAGTGTATATGTACGGGGTTTTTCTCCGATTTTGTCCCACCGGTTGTACGAGGGTTTCCTCCGGGTACTCCGATACCTTCCTCCTCCGGCAAAAAACAACAGACATGATGTTGCTTCTTTCCACTTTATATCTGTCTCTAGGCCTTTCAAAAATCTCTGAGCTTAGTGGCCGACGCCTTCAATTATTATTATTATTATTATTATTATTATTCAAGATGGCTGACGTGTGGAGGTTGCAGTAATGGTAAGGGTGGAAATTGTCAAATTGAGAAAGAAATGCAAGAGTAAGAAATGAACTGAGCAGTAACAAGGACACATAAGATATCACAGAAGAAATTGACATGTTTTTTGAGCATTGATCTTATGCTGTTCAGTGCAAATTTAGTGATTTCTTTTGAGGCAGAACGATTGGAAATCTTGAAGAAAGGTGGAAGCCATACAAATTCCGAGTGTGTTCGTTTGGTGTTCGAAAAACAAAAAAGTTCGAGAATAGTGTAAAAAGTGCAAGAAAAAGTTAACCCGGACTCAAACTAAGCGAACCAGACTAAACCCAAGTACACTAAAAGACA
>JAHWFP010155749.1:43228-65406 GCA_023313725.1 Lithobius niger
AAAAAAAAATGGGAGAAATACAAAAAAGTGTAACTGATAAAGAACAATATGATAGAAATAGAAATTTAGAAATCTGCCAATTAGATTGGCTTGAGGATGAAAAAATTGAACAAGTGATTGAAAATGTAGCTAGGAACTTTAACATACCTTATGATGCTAATGAAATAGAAATTGCACATAGAATTCCAAACAGAAATAAGGAAAAACCAAGTGTTCTGATTGTGCAGTTTAAACATAGAGAGTGTCGAAACAGATGGTTGGAACAGAAGAAAAGAATAGTTACGAATGATAACGTGTACAGAAATGGTAACAGAAAGCGGGTTTTCCTAAATGAAAATATGACACCTTACATGAAGAAGCTTTTCTGGATGACAAAGAGTTTTGCTGCTCAAAACGATTACAAATACGTTTGGTTTAAGAACGGAAAAATACTGATGAGAAAAAACTCTGACACACAGGAAGTCAAATCAGTACACGATGAAAATGATCTAATAGAAAAGGAAAATCCTTCGAATACGTAAATAAGGTTTTCAGAAATAAGGAACAAGTGAGACCACAAATTGCTGAAGATGTTATGAATCATGAAAATGTCAAATTGTTGCACATAAATGTTAGATCTTTAAGACTGAACTGGGATTTTATTGTACAAAGTATTCTGGAGATGAAGGTAAACTGGGAAGTGATCGTACTAACAGAAATTAATATAAAAAACGACGAGGTTGACTATTATAATTTAAATGGATACGATAAATTGGTAATTACTAGAGAGAGTACATCTAGAGGAGGAGGTTTGATGGTTTTTGTTAAATCAAAATTTGTTGTAACCTATAATAATATTGATCAACATGAAAATAACATTATAGAAGTTAAAATACATGATAATATAAATAGAATTTATAATTTACGAATTGTGGTGACATATAGAAAACCTTCTTCAAATAAAAATGCTTTTACAAAAACTTTAAAAGAAATTTTAATGCAAAATGGTGAAAATAGTGTACAACAGATTCTTATTGGTGACATGAATATAGATATACTGGAAAACTTTGATGACTATGATGATAATCACGATCAATTGTCCATAGACTATTACGAAAATATGTTAGCAGAATTAGGTTTAAATTGTCTTATAAACTCACCAACAAGGGAAGAATTTTCTTCAAAAGATGGAAAAAAAATTTTGCAGACCTCATGTTTAGATCACATATACGTAAAAAGTAAAAATTGTAAATCAAGTGGTGGCGTCCTAACTGAAAAAATTGCTGATCACTATTGGACAATGTGTTGGATATGGAACCAAAAATGTGAAAAAAGAAAACAAACAACAAACAATGAAGTTAAAGATGAATTCTTTCTTAGGATGAACGATGACAAAATTGAAGAGGAATTAAATAAAATCAATTGGAATCTCTTGGAAGAATGTGATGATCCAGAAAAAATTTATGATGAAATTGTAAATAAATTTCATAACATTTATTCAGAAAATACGAGAAAACAAAAAAGAAAATTTAATAAAAATACTAAAAATAAACAAATCAGAAAAGAATGGATCACAGAAGAATTAGTGGAGTGCATAAATAGAAAAAACAGAATGTGGAATGAATTAAAATCTTTAAGATTAAAAAATGAAGATTTACTTGGAAAATACAAAAGGGAAAAAAAAATTATAGACAAGAAAATTAAAGAATGTAAAAAACAATTCTTTCAAAATAAAATAAATAATCTTCAAAGAACTAAAAAATCAATATGGGAAGTTGTTGATGAATTAACTGAAAAAAATAATAAAAAACAAATTGATGAAGAAATTATAAAAGCATTTAATGGCGAATGTTTGGAAGGGGTTGTAAATGAATTTAATACAAATTTTTCAAATCAAGTGACAAAGTTAAGAACAATAAACAACTATGAACATGAAATATATAAAAAAGATACCTTCTCAAAGGAAGTAACAAAAAAAAAGAATTAATAATGTGAAAGTAACAATACCAACAATGTACTTGGAAGAGGCAACTGAGAATGAAATAATACATATTATAACAGAAATAAATAACACTCATGCTACGGGTTTAGATAAAATAAAAACTGAACATATAAAAAAATCAAAAGAAAATACTGCAAAAGTGATATGTAAGTTAATAAATGCAATGATAAAACACGAAATTTGGCCAGAACAGTTAAAAACTCAAATCATAAGACCAGTATATAAAAAGGGAAATAAAAAGGATTTAAACAACTATCGGCCTATTGCTCTGTTGTCTGTAATTGATAAAATCTTGGAAAAATTTTTTGTTAATAAAATATGGAATTTTTTGGATAAATGTAAAAATTTAACATCATCTCAATTTGGATACAGAAAAAAAATGGGCACAAATGATTTATTGTCGGAAATTAATGATCTTATAACAACAGGATTAAATGATGGAAAATATGTTGGAATTGTTTTAATAGATTTACAAAAGGCTTTTGATACGTTTGATAAGAAAATTTTATTAAGGAAATGTTATAATTTAGGCTTAAGAGGAAAAATTTATAATTTAATAAAAAGCTATTTACAGGATAGAAAAACTGTTGTTCAAGTAAAAGACAAAATAGCTACTCTATTTTAAGTAAATATGGAGTACCGCAAGGCTCAGTACTTGGCCCTCTTTTGTATTTAATTTACACCAATGATATTGCAGAAATTATAGAGAAAACCAACATTTTTATGTTTGCTGATGATACAGCGTTAATATCTATAAATAATAATTATTGTGAAATGATAGAAAATTTGCAACATGACTTTAATGTAATAAATGATTACTACATAGAAAATGAACTATTCATAAGTAAAGAAAAAACAATACAAATGGATATTACTGTTCCTAAAATGAAAATAAAAAAAAATAAATGGATTATAAAACATTATGGAAATTGCAAGAACTTAGGATATGGAAATCAATTTTTTTCTTGTAGTGATAAATGTGTTAAATTAGAAAAAAAACACACAATGAAATATTTAGGAATTGAAATTGATAAAAACTGGTCTTTTAAAAATCATATAATTGAAACAATAAAAAAATTACGGAGATTATGCCCAAAAGTCTATAAATTAAGAGAAATTTTAAATAAGAAACAGAAGAAAATAGTTTTTGATGCATGGGTATCAAGTGTAATTAGATACGGTATTGAAATATATGGACATGCATCAGAATACTTATTGGAAAGATTGCAGAAAATACAAAACAAATTGATAAAAATTTTGTTTGGGAATAAAAATAATGAAGTACAAACAGAAACACTTTTTAAACAAAATAAAATTATGAAAATAAGACAAATTAAAACTTTGGTTATATTAATAAAATATTATTTTGATAATAGATTTAAAATAAGATCTTCCAGTTTAAGCAAAACAAGAACTATGAAAGATAGTTTTAAATTACCGGCTTGGAAAAATTTATACGGTAAAAGAAAACGAGAATATTTCATACCTAACATTTTTAATGATATTCCAAAAATATTATTAACTTGTGTAAATAAACAACAATTTAAATTAAGAATACAAGACTATTTACTTAACAATTCAAAAAATAATAATATTTAAAGCTTTCGTAAATAACGTTAAAATTGTTTACAATTTACTTCTGTTGTGTCTTGTTGAATGGTTGAATTGGCAGAATTTGTAATTATTACTCTTATATGTTTAAAAATCGATTACACTGTGATCCTCCACATGGGGAGAGAAAGTTGTATTATGGTGTGATTTATTATTTATTTATTATTATTTTTATTTATTTATTTATTTTTTATTTATTTTTTTTATTACTTTTATAAACTCACACAAACTGTTGTATAAACAGTTTCGAGGGTTACTACTGTAACTAATTGAAATAAAATTATTATTATTATTATTATTATTATTATTATTATTATTATTATTATTATTTATTCAACGACAAAATTTAAAAGGACTCCAGTCCAGCCTATAGTTCTAGTTTCTAACGTAAATGTGGCCCAAAAGTCTGTATAACCTTGCTACCATTTCCAAATCTACTTACAGGAGAACCACGTATGTACATCCGTAAACTATGGCTCAGGGAACAGGTAATGGTGGTAGTGAAATGGGAAAGTTGTGGAGAACCATAAATGAAATGTCAAAATCAAAAGCAGAATGGAATAATAGCAGAATCGTAGAATTTAAAGGCTGTCAAAGTTAGCGGGTAAAAGCTACACTGCAATACACCGGTGCATGCTACACTGATCCGGAGTAAAGAGAGCCGTGCAGCTTTTACCACTAATTTTGATCGCATGTCTGTAAATCTCAGGATTCTGCTCCGCACTCCATTCTGCTTTTGGCATTGGTTTATTGATATCGCTACAACTCTCCATTTGACATCATTACGGTGTTCTACGAAATAAATAAACATAAATCGCTGTTAATAATATAAAGGAAAATTGGAAATAACCATCAGCGAAAATTATACACTACAATAACATATATACAGTAAGCCGCTTTCATGCACTTACTTTTCATTCAAGTGGTTTGACCCGGATTCGAACCGACAAACCAGCCCAGCTTTACCAAACTGGCTTTACCGACATGGCGTAAAGATAACTCACTGAACCCGTTGTTAAGGTCATAACTCTAACCAGGACTCCATTCGACGAAATGTGATCGGTCATAGGCAATAAAGAGGAATACAAAACAGTATACAAATCATTGAGCCTTAGTAGTGTATAGTGATTTGTATTCTCTCTCCATTGCCTATGACCGATCATTATTGGTCGAATGGAGTCCTGGTCACGGTCGTGACCCTAATAACGGTTTCAGTGAATTATCCTTATGCCAAAGGACAAGTGGCCATTTAGAGAGTGGTTTGGCAGCGATCTGGAGATGGTCCGGTTCGCTGGTTCGAATCTAGGTAACGTCGCTTGAATGAAGCGTAAGTGCACAAAGGTGGCTTAGGGACCGGTCATTATTTATCGCTGGGGCAGGGGGGACGAAAAAAATTTGGCCCCCCCCGAGGGGGGGGGTCATAAATTTCTCAGGTCCCGTCCAGAGCGGGGGATCAAAATTTTCTAAAAACCCCTCAGCTTCTGCGAGGCAAGCACCCCAGACCCCCCATGATGTGAGTATTATAAGGTTTTGAAGCTATTCGTACCATTTCTGCAAGTATAGTTTTTACAATAGTTTATAGTTTTTACAATCAGCCTTATAGGACCTGATTTCTTGGCTTCTTCAGTTATTCAGTTGCTGACTACGTTACAGATGTGGGCATAGCAAACACTGTGTTCATCATACTTCTTGTATGAATCTCGACAAGAGATGGGTGTAAGGAACATTTTTAATCCAACATGTCTTTTCGTTAAAAACGAGACACGTTTCCTTACAATGGTACCTATCGGTGTGGAGAGCTATAGGCCTACACTTAGTTCGACTACAGCACTAATCTTGGCTACAGGATTCATCTGCAGACATACTCAATGGGTATACGAAAAGCGCATTTTTCGAAGGGCGTCACATTATTTTTTGACCTTGTCAAGTTAATCGCACCGACTAATAGTTCGAAGGTTAAATGAAAACTAGAACATTGCTACTTTCGGCAGCAATGGTCAAGTTTTCATTTAACGTCCAAAGTATTATTCGGTGCGATTAACTTGGCGAATGTTTTGGTGTATTGATATCACTCCTTTGATATCACTCCTTTAAAGGGCCGAACCATTCGGAACTTGGCGGTCCCTTTTACCATTTTTGGTTTTTTATATGATATCACTTCTTTTTTGCAACTGGAAGTCGGTCTTTGTATTCTTGTAATAAATGTCATTGAAATATGTAGATTGTTATTAAAATTCCAAGGTCGACTCCTACTTGCAAAAGGAATATGTAGCTGGCCGGAGTGGTATTAAAATTTCATGGCCAACTCCCAGTTGTAGAGTGCTATGATTAAAATTACAAGGCCAAGTCCCAGTTCAAAATGAAAATGAAGAGTTATTAAAATTACAAGGCTAACCTTTCAGTTGCAAAAGGAATATGTAGGCCAGAGTGCTGCTTGCAAAAGGAAGATGCAGGCTTGAATGGTATAAAAATTGCATGGCCAACTCTCAGTTGCTAAGGAAAATGTAGAGTGCTATTAAAATTAGATTAGGCCGACTCCCCAGTTGCAAAAGAAGTATGTGAGTACTATTAAAAGTTAAGGACCGAATGCAGGTTGCAACAGGAATGTAGGCTTAGCGTGCTATTAGATTTCAAGGCCAACTCCAGTCTGCAAAAGGGATAGCCAAAGTATAGAGTCAGGAAAAGTCTATAAAGTTCATAGTCCGAGTATAGTATAGTATAGCATACTGACTCGAACGTTTACTGGGTCACATGCCCCGAGTTCGTAGGGATCACTTTTTTTACCCAATTACCTAGTGAACCGAAATATGGAAGACCCATTGGCCCCGTGACCAGATTTGACCCAGTTGACTTCAATTTGACCCAAAGAGTCGACAACGAAATCTCTAACACGTGTTTTATGGGGGGGGGGGCGCCAATGAAACTACGCGTCTACAACTTTTTTTAAGTAGGCCTAGTGTGAAAAGCGTGTAACTCTGGATTTCCTGATGACTA
The DNA here is from genome assembly GCA_023313725.1 of Lithobius niger. NCBI lineage: Eukaryota > Metazoa > Arthropoda > Chilopoda > Lithobiomorpha > Lithobiidae > Lithobius > Lithobius niger. Next base: position 49,815 of record JAHWFP010155749.1, read on the forward strand.
CAAATTTAAGTTGGGAGGATTTTTTTTATGCTTTGTAGCTGCAATAAAGATTAAAAAACTTAAAATTTTCTATAACTTCACCTTCATAGGTATACCTCCAAAATCCAGATTGCTCACCAGATTACTCACAATATTGATCAGTTTAAATCACTCATATAATCACTGAGTATAAATTAATTGATTACAAAATAGGCAACACGTTTTTTTTGGGACAAGGCGGGAGGGGGGGGGTGGAATTTGTCAGGCTACCTACAGGAGAAATCCGTACCACTGGAACTTGCACTGTGGACAGTTGCATTCATTTCCGGGTCGCTCTGGGTTAATGGACCAGTCTGGGTCACTCACCCGGTCACTTCGGGTAGGCAGACCACCGGATCATCGCCGGGTCTAGCGTTTTGACCCTGTGACCCACCACATAATAGTGACCCAAGTGACCCTGTGACCCGAACCACGTCTGATAGTTATTTATTGATTTAATTCTTGCATTATTTCTAGTATGGCGGCCAAGAAGAAAGGTGCTTGCCCGCATTGTATATATTTGTGCCTGCAGTTCACCATGAGAAAGGATGACCAGCTACTAAGCTCGGATGCGGCCTAGAGCTAGTATCCGTCCCGGTAGCACAGTGGTTGCAGAGCTCAGCCTAATATGCGGAGAAGTCCTATGTTCAAGTCCCAGTAGGGATATTGTCTTTTCTTTCTTTTTCTGCGGAGTGTGACTTGTATTACAATACAGTGAAAAAAAAACACTAAAACTTAGAATGTACGGAAGGAGCCAACCAGGTGTTGAGTGAGAGCTATTTAAGCGTCGATGTGTCGCTTATCACTTCTGGTTCATTTTCAAGGGGAACCCTTAACTACAGAAACATGTAAACACAAATCAGGCTTGAGGGAATCCTGGAGTCAAGTCAATTAAAAAATCTAAAATTTAGTAAAAAAATCAAAAACCAATCCAAAACGAGTTCAAACTTCCAGCTTATCTTAAAGAGGACACCGACACCATTTACGAAATTCCCTGCGCCAACCCAGATTGCAAATCCACTTACATTGGTACCAGAGAATACATTTGGTCCAACGCCTTCGATCTGATAAATCGAACTTCAAACTTAACGACCAAAATAATTCGCTTGTTCAACACTTCTAAAATGCTGGACATAAACCAGATCGCTCAAAAACTGCAATTTTATTCCAAATCCCAAACACTTGAACCAGAATTAATCTTGAAACCATCTGCATTTCACTCTGTTCTCCACCCGTTCATCATCACATTTTATCCTCTGCATTAAAATATCAGAAATATTTAAAATTATTTCAAAAATTTAATTTCACTGAATTTCGCCACCAGAGTGTCCTCAGTACCAGCATATAAATTGTGGACCTGCCCGACTGTCCCCACTTAGGCTTGTGCCATGAAACTATAGTCACACCATTGTTCCTCTGCTTCTATTCGTTATGACTGTGTCCCAGTTCCGTCTGGGCTCAACGTACATTTTTTTCTAAATTTTAGATTTTTTTATGTACTCTTGTCTTGACTCCAGGCTTCCCTCAAGCCTGATTTGTGTTTACATGTTTCTTTAGTTAAGGGTTCCTCTTGAAAATGAATCAGAAGTGATTCGAAACGTCGAGGCTAACGTTCTCACTCAACACCTGATTGGCTCCTTCTATATTGTGTCTTGTATTCTCACTACAGGCTAGACTTTAATGCTGTTTGCTCCGTTAGCCTTTACCTTGTAATTTTTATTTATTTATTTATTTATTTATTGCGTTATTTCTAGTATGGAGGACAAGAAGCAGGTTGCTTTCCCTCCTTGTATATATATGTTTGTGCCCAGTTCACCACTGAGAAAGGGTGAACAGCTACTAAGCTCGGCTGGATCCGCCCCAGTAGCACAGTGGTTACATTATCCGGCATAGTACACGGAAATTCCTGGGTTTGAGTCTCAGTCGGGGCAGTTTTTTTTTCTTTCTAATATTAGTGTATCTTTAATGCAGACTTTACTTTGTGGCTACATTTTGTAGTGCCGGGAGAGTAAACCGCATCGATGCGTGCAGCGTTCAGTGATTTTTTCCCCCCAATTCCGCTTGCTTCGAAATTTGCCCCACCACACAGATTCTAAACCATGTTTAGTGGCACCACTGAACGAGAACTTGCTGCATCACGGTGCAGATGCACGTTGGTGTTCTTGTCTCCATTTTAACTCACCGAAATAATTTACTGAAATTCAACCCTTCAAAGCACACTTCCTGTAAAGTAGGATTTTAAAGATCCTTGTTATAACAAACTTTCAGGCATTGAGTTACTCTTTATCAATAAAGGTTCTTTGTTGATGCATTTAACGTGGTCACGAGAGCATTTACGGTGACACAGCAATATATTTTTTTTTTTTTACTTTTTCAATGAACATTCGACAACATAATTTTAAGCTCTAGTGAACTAAACAGCGTTGAAGCTGTTTAATTCCCTTTGATCTGACAGACATCTTGTTACGCAACGCGAAACCCTTACCGTTAACATACGGAAGCGCACGCGAAACCCCGCTACTAAACTTATATTGCAATCATCAAGAAGTCACCCGTAAACAAAGAAGTCTTAAGAAAGAAACATCCTAATGATCCGGCTCCATTCACTGAAATTTAACTTTCTGAAGATGTGAATGACCGATTCTGCCTATACTTAACCTTTTATATGGGTTTGAGCGATTTCAAACCTTAAAGGGGGGTTGCCACCACACGAAGAGTTGGCAGCATCTAGCGCCATCTAGTTCTCTCTATCGCTTGATCGCAGCAAGCAAAGGAACAAACCAAGACATATCTTTTACATGAGCAGCTTATCTTACACAAGGGCTTCTCTCAACAAACCCTCTACCTGGTGGAGAAATCTATTCGAACCACGGTAAATGCATGGAGTTTTTTTTCCAATATTCACAGTTGTACCACGGTTGTGACGTCATGCTAACTCAGCGTCATGCTAAATTTCCGTTGGTTAAATCCCGTTAACCAACACCGGAAGTGTGCGTCATCACAAAAAGTGTGGGTTATCAAGTTACCTCACACTTTTGCCGATAACCCACACTCTTGCCAATAACCCACACTTTTGACACTTCCGGATCACGCGACCGGGAACCGCACACACCAACAACCAAATACACCATGAAAAAAAAACGTAACGCAATAAAAACGTACAAAACTTAATTACTTAAAAGGAATGAAATCTCATCCCTACAAACTCTTATAATCTGGCCAATATCTAAGTCATTCACGCTGCGTTAACTTCCCCCCCCCCTCCCTTCCTCCACAAACTAAAATGCAATGACCTTCATCATATCGATACCCTATTACAGTAGTTTTTAAACAATTATCAAACTACAAACGCTCAAAATGCATTATATACTTTCCCAGAATGTCATTCTATCCCTACAGACTTTTATTGAAGTTCTATCATTCCGAAAAGCTTCGAAAACACAAGCGACCTGGCTAGCGTGAAATACGGCGAAACGACGCTGCGTATCCTTCCTGCCCATTCCCCCACAAACGGATGCAAACGACTCATCGGTCTACCAACCACTCCACCCTCAGTAAACTATAATGGAATGACCTTCAGTCTTTGAAAAATTTTCACAAAACACAAACACGTTTTAATTAAATACGAGTTAGCTTGACGTCCCAACCGTGATATAAATATATTATTTATTAAGAACTATTGGTTATCGATTTTTAAACCACGGCTGCGATGATTTGGCTGCTCGACATGCAAATCGCCCCCTCGACGTATTTGCATGTCTCGCGGCCAAATCATCGCAGCCATGGTTTAAAAATCGATAACCAATAGTTTATAACCAATAACTATTACTAACTTCTATAATTTAGTTATCAAGGAGCACACGACAGTCCCCTGTTACACCAATTCTTGTACTATTTGTCGAAATTGTGCTCGTAATTCTCACTGCTAATTTCGAGGTTCGTTTCAAGTTTTTTGAGAACCACTCAGTTTCTACTGACGCCATTGCTCAAGTGACCAAAACTCTGCCTACTTCTACTTTCCACAGTTTTTTTCCTTTCACACAAGCCTCAAATCGAGCGTCACACATCGGAAACAGATTCTTAACATACATGAAAAAAAAATACTAGAATGCTGTATTGACACAACTCGTAATTCGATTCACCTTTTAGAATCGCACACAGGCTTATGTCGGTTATTAGAAATCAAGAAAATCTGCTGATTGTCTACTTTCAACGTTGTTTTGTTTTAATTTGGTGACTTACATGGCATAGACAAAAAATTCAAAATAACTCTTCTGTCAAATTTGAGGTTTCTGTTGACCTTTTAAAATGGCTCACAACCCTATTTTGGGCTCGTTCGTTTTTATCTGGGCTTTAGGAGGGAAGGAAAGAAAGCTGGCGCACTTGTCACTAACTCCACCTGTCGGAATGAAAGAAATTGTTGAGTTTGAACACAACAAACAAGCCACGTGCCTTCTGAATTATTGAGTAAAAATTTGGTAGGCTACGTCCTCGTGCATACCTGGAAGCAAGCTGTGAAGATTAACGATATTATTGCCACTAGATGGCGACAAGGTAGAATATAAAGAAAATACCATGGCGCCATCTAGTGGAAGTAATATCGTTAACCGTTACACGAGGACGTACCAAATATTATTCAATAACTAGCATCCCAGTCTTTCGCTGTGGCTTAAGCGATGCGTACCGTGTGAAAAAGAAGTGTGCATGACGTCACTTAATACTTGCCCTTGACATTACCACGGTGTTTAGTTAGAAGGATAACTGTTAGAGCAAATTGTTAGTCAAGGCAACAATGTGCCAATTTCAACTTCTTTTCAGGGCAACAACGTCCCAGTTTCAACTTCATTCCAAAGAATTGACACACTCGCACGTTTTCATTGTTCCCCTTCCGGGGGTCGTTGCGGTTACTTCATTTCTGCTATGAGACTTTGGTTCATAATGTAAGATAAAGGAAACGAGGAGTGGTTAACGCTCGTTAAACCCTTTGAAACCCTTTGTTTCTTTGTGCATTTCTTTGCTTACTGAGTTCAAGTGCTAGAGAGAAATAGCTATAGGTGGCAACGCGCCCTTAAGCTGAGTTGTTGAAACCATAAAGTGTCAGGGCGCTTTCAAACAAAGAAACTAACCTACTCGCATAAATTTGGCAAAATTAAGGGGGGAGGGGAACGGTGGAGGGAAGACTGAAGGAGAATCGTTAGTCTTTACTTGCCTAAATACGTTCGCTAGTTTCATATAACCAGTACACAAAAAACAAGGAGGGGGAAGCAGCTGGTGGTACCCAGTGGCGTTCTAAGGGTGGATGGGGGGGGGGTTAAAATTTCCTACCCCAGACCTGTAATTAAAGAGTAAAATTTGACAAAATTTGGCAAAAAAAAACTTGATTGCAATTTGTAAAATTCTGCGAATTGACCTTTCAAACTTTTCAAACGCACAAAACTTCTGAAAGTGAGTTGTTTCAGTGTAGTGTTTAACAAAACCAGGCTCTGCGTTCGTCTCTTTAATTTGTAGCCGTAAATTAATAAAGCCATACCAGCGAACATTACGAATTCGTGGTGTCCACCACGGTGGTGTCGATGGTGTTCATGCAGGCACAAAAATAAGAAATATTAAGGTTTTCTTATAGTGTCTGCATGCCAACGACACCACAGCTGTACAGTGGAGAGCAAGAATCTGTAATGTAAGGTGTTTCATTTTTATATATTTTCATCTCTGAAGAATGTTTCGCCCCTTTGTAATGTTCGCTGGCATTGAATAAGGCTTTTTTGACTTTTCTTCAGTGCGTCTGTGTTTTACCAATATCGCTCACTGCACATTCCTCATTTTATTAGTATCTTTTACTTGCACAATCGACATGAGTCCTTCTTTTCTCGAAGAATGTAAAGGAGTGGACGAGCTCAGGACTGACCCCCCGGGATCTTTTTCTTCGGAGACGGTCATGCTATCGTTGAACCATCCTGCCCTCTCCCCCTCCCCCGAGGTTATCACCTGAACCGTCAAACGCTACAGTAGCCTATATTGAATCGATAGATCCTTACTCCTCGTTCCTACGGAACTTTATACACTCCTGACGTTATTAAATTCAGAAGTTATAGAGCAGTCACACGACGTATTATTGTATATAACTCTATGCTGGAGCCTTAATGGGTTAGCTGTAGGGGGTACCGCAGAGAGAAACAGAAGGACGTCATACTGAAGCCGATGCAGTGAAGAGTGATTTCTTAGACCTAAAACGCGCGATTTTTGTTTTGTTGGAGAAAACAACGCTCTTCCGTTGTTTTTCCCTCCATTTTTATGTAGTGCACCTTGTAGTTATGCCCTCCAAAACCCATACTGGTGCCAATTTGGTGCCAATATGGCGGCAAATGTCACTGCGCTCTATAGTCCATATGTCTATCTATCTATATATCTATCTTGCTTTTTTCGTATCATCAGTGGAATTTAAGCTATTTCTTGTCCTTAGTCGGTCGTTGCTCGTTGGATTTGATTGGCGTTCACATGGCAACTCTGTCCACTGGGCTGTGCTTGCTCACGTTGTTCCGGGTCCCCGGGAACCCGGGTCCAGTTTCGCGGTGACCGTTGGGACTTAGTTATTTTTCTTTCTACTGTAGTGGTATGCTGTAAAAGCCGTCTGTTGATGGAAACGAGATAGAAATATCAAGAGAGGATCAAGTTTCAAAAAACGCATCTTTGGATTCTTTCAGGAACGAAAATCGGCCTTGATGTCCTTTCTTCGAAAAAGTGGAATGATCTTCAACAGAAGTAGCCTTAAAAGCGGGTTATCACCGATTGAAACTCTGCAGCATCCAACGCCATCGAGTTCTCTCTAACGCTTCCTCGTAGCAAGCAAAGGAATGCATACAACTTTACTTTTTAGCACAACAAACAAGCCACGTGTCCCCCCCCCCCCCATAATGATTTGAGTAAAATCTTGGTTCATCCTCTTTCACCTGGGAGCAAGCTCTAAAGTATAACAAACAAATTAACTGTCACTAGATGGCGCCACGGTACTTTCTATATGTTCGACTGTGGCGCCATCTAGTGACAGTCGCATCTTTAATCTTTACAGCTTGTTCCTATAACAAGCATGAGGACGTACCACATTTTTTCTCAAAAATAATAAAGTTCTACGTGGCTCTTTTGTTGTGTTAAAAGATTTTTCTTTGTGCATTCCTTTGCTTGATGCGGGCAAGCGCTAGAGCAAGTGCAAGATGGTGTGGTTGCTGGAAAACTTTCGTTTGGTGGCTTTAAGGAGCCTTTAGAGGTGGGCATGGGGAGATATATTAGTTTTGGACCTTGAGTAGGCGGGAAAGGTCCAATTTTTTTAGGGGCGCTGAAGCGAGAAGAGGGGGCATCGAGAATTTGGAGGTCACACTTCAAATGACCCCTTTTCCCCACACTCATATCATATAGCTAATTTCATTACATTGATGGAGAAATGTTTACCCAATTTCCGTAGATTTTTAAAATGCTCACTGTCCGTTTAGCAGCAGCAGCCTACTCTCGCGCTGCAGCGCTCATTTTAAAATCAACTTTAATTCAAATCCCCTAACCATTTGTAGCCCACTGTGTTTCTGCAACTGTTCTGGTGGCATTTCTATACGAAACAGATTTACTTACGTCACAATTTCGGCGAGCGTGCCAAAAAAAAGTGTAGGCCTAGTTCCTTAAATCGCCAGCAGAGGGCGCATCCATCAGCAGCAGCAGCGACGGCGTAGAGCGACTCTCCCTTCTAGCGGAGGAAGCAAAACTTCTTTGCGGCCGCAGAAAATCAATGGGGAACGCTGGCTCGCGCAACTGGCGCCGGCAGCTCATGCTCCGCTGGCGACGGCGATCGGGGCCGTCGTGAAGTCTGGCCCGGGATCGTAGTTGGCGCAGTGTTCGACTCACTTCCGCCCTCATCACGAGCCAGTTACGCACCCGCTTCCGGAGACGAGTCTCAGCGCCTGTTTTCATCGATTGATGTTCGAAGCGCTTGAAGCGCTGATGTTGCTGCTGTCGTACGCTGATAGAACTGCAGCTGCAAAGGCGGGGACAAGACGGTTGGAGTTGTGGGTGAAAAGCAACGCAAAATAGAATGTGGTAATTCGTGAGAAAACATTTTTATTTTAAGAAAGTAATTTTGGTAACACCTAATTGGCGTTAACGAGAAAACAGTCAACGTTTGTAATGAACGTTTGCAACCAACGTTTTACAATACGATGTTTTAAATTCTGTCGAACAAAGCGGCCATTTGGAAATTTCTATTTTTTTTTTTAAATTTATTTTCGCCGGTCGAATCACTGGTTTGGTGTCGTCCGTTGCTAGAACTTCTGCAAGGCAGGACATGACGGTTGGACTTGTGGGTGACAGCAACGCAAAAAATAATGGCAATTCGTGAGAAAACATTTTTTTATTTTAAGAAAATCAGTGTAGTGGCCTAACTAATCAGCATCAACGCGAATGCAGTCAGCGTTTATAAACGAACGTTCGCAATCAACGTCTTATAACAGAATGTTTGAAATTCTGTCGAACAAAGTGGCTATTTGGAAATTTTTGATTTGTTGCCATATTTTTTTATTTGGTCGAATCAGTGGTTTTTGTCTAAAATTGTATCTGTATTGAATTGATATTTTTGCAGACGGTTATTTAGAACTAGTCTGGATTATTTGCCGTTAAAGGGACTAACCTCCTTGTATTTCATCACTATAAAACCGGGATTAAGTATATAGCCCATGCAATAGTATACGGTATTTACTGCATGCATTTGAGTGTGCAGAAAGCAGTAATGATGAACAGGATAACCAGAAATCAGTTATGGTGGCTTAGTTCTTTGCGCCATATCTTGGCATTTGTTGTATAAAACAAATTATTTTTGAAACACAGGTTTTTCATCAATAAAAAAAACCAAAGCCCGATCCCCGAATACTGAAATAAAAATACTTATACTTTTTCGAAATGAAAAAAATCCATCACTACCACTGTCAAAACCAACGTTTTAAAATACACACTAATGTGTTTAAAAATTTTAACTAGAAAACACACAAACGTGTTTTACGAATACCACATGCTAAGTAACATTAAAAACATTAGCATGTTGATGTTGCACACGTGAAAAGTGTTTAAAATAAAACAGTAGCGTTTCACTTGCAACACTTGACAAACACATACTTAAAATAAAGTGGGGAAAAAAGCGTTTAAAATAAAACTTCTGTTTCAAGTACAATGCAACTTTTTTTTTTTAATTTGGACGTAACGTAAACTCTTTGGTTTAACATGTGTGGTAAACTAAACAAAAACAAAAAAAAATTTTTTTTTATTTCAAACAGTCGTTAAATGTGTTTTAAACGTGAGTGTTTATAAAGTGTGTAAACTGAAAAGTATAGTATTTCATTATGAATACATTTCACACGTCTGCAAAATTATGAAAATGCTAATGTTTGATAGGTAGGTGTCTTCTCAAGAAATTGTATTTTTAAAACGCTTCAGTATGTTTTCAGCTGAAGCGGACGGTACAAATACCTGTTATCTAATTGTTTCTAAAATATGTTTATTTTAAAACACTGGTTTTTTTTTACAGTGTATATAGTCTGCTGCATGTTTACTAGACTGAATGAAACGCACATTTGACGTAACGGCAAAAGATGCTGAGGTCAAGTATCTTGCCAAGTTTAAATCACAGACTTTAAACTGCAACATTTTTCAACTGTGAACCCGCTCAATATTGGGGGGGGGGGGAGTTAAAAACAATTCCTCGTCCACAGTGTTGGTTTTTATTGGGGGGGGGGAGGGATTGCATTTTCCTAAAAAAAATGCTTTTAGTCTTTAAATGCATGAAAACATACCCTTTAGGTTTGCTAAATTCAGATTTTCCCTTGCGTCAGGCAACGCTTCCCCGATTGTACACCCTCCCCACCCCCAATAGAATCCCTGGCAATAAATAATACAATTAGGCTGCACATCAACACGGCAAAAAGTTTTCTGGGGGGGTGGAGGGGGGTGAGGAAGACGGGCACTCTTAACACGTGCTTTGTGCTAATTCACGCATAACCTCCGTAGTCGCTTTTCAACATTCCGTATTACATCGCCCACAGTGAAAAAACTTAAAAGAATTATACAACACTTGTAACCTATTGTCTATCTCGTGAATGTTATATATATATATATATATATATATATATATATATTACAAACAAAAACGTTAAGTGTGCCGTAAAAAAGGGAGTTATATGATTGAATTTTCACTTGTTAAAATGAACACGCCGGATAAAAATTGATGATTTTTAATTGAAATAATAAAAATATATATTTACGCTATTTTAAAATTTCACATTGATAAGGAGAACGTATCGTAAAACCGGAAAATTTATTAAAAACGACAAACACAAGGAAAAGCATCACTGTCACAAATTAAGTCCTAAAACCTACGATGTTACAGATCTAGATTTGGGGTTTATTTAACATCTCTGTAATGTGTGACGCGGTGGCAACCAGGACCACTACACTGGGACTGAGGTTGGCGCTAATGACCTTGCTGTCGACGCGCCATTAAGCCTCACCCCCTTCGAAAGCTTCTGGAAGCGTCCCAGTTTATTTTCTTTTCCTCCACCTCGAGATAACCTTTGCAGACGAAAAGGACGTTAATTCGACCATTTCCCTTCGTTGTATTTTCTTTGTTTTTAGACTAGAAATTGCCTCTTGGGAAGCCTCACTGCCCTCACATGATTTGTCAGTGAATATGATCTGAAAGTATTGTGTATAATGGTCAGTAAAATTTTTAACGGCCTACTTAACATACACAATAGTAAAATGTTTAAAATCTAGCGACAATAACGCCGTTACTGGTGACGAGGCTAGTATCTGGAACAAGACCAACTGGGATTGAAGCTGCGCGAGGAACGTAGCTCCAATCACAGTTGGCCATGTTCTGGAGCCGGTGCTTCAGCAAGCTGCAAGGGACACTTAATGCAAACGGGCTAAAAAAACAAAACAACAGCATCATTAGTCAAACCGATGTTGTGAAAGTGATTTCTTCGGCCTAAAAAACGTTGTTTTGGTCAATCCTTGATGCTGCAAAACATATATTAAAGTTACCAACCGGAAAAGAAAAACGATTCCACTTGCTGAGAATTGCAGCAGCTCCCAACAAATCCCTACCCCCCCCCCCAAAAAAAATGAGGCTTTGTTAGTCCAAGAAATCCGATTTCACAGCACTGGCATGACTAACTACGCCGATGTTTTTACCTCCGCCTACATCCAGTGCCACTTGGAACATAGCGTAACGACCAACCTCAGATTCTAGCCTCGTACCCAGATTGGCGTTATTGTCACTGATAGGCTACTTGAAGATCAAGTCATTAGCCTATGTATTTTATTTCATGTGGCTAACGAGTCAATCTTTGGGTATAACGAATATTTTTTATGTTTTACTGCCATTGTGTGTCAAGTCAGTCAAGGAGAAGGACTACAAAAAAAAACAGTGATTCGGTGTCTTTTAAAAACTGATTATAAAAACAGATTTCATTAAATCTAGTGTAATTTTTAAGTCGGCTCAAGAATGCCTGATATGCTACTCAATAGTTTATAGTGAACTCTTTGTAGCCTAAGAAATTTACAGATGTATAGCGTATGTAGTTAGAACTAAGGCGATATCTGATCGCCTTCCAGCCTCTAACTTTCGTCCTTGATTAATGAAAACGCGCTTGCAATAGTTCGTCTAAACCAGACAAAAGAAAATTTTATGCGAAGCGACACATTACTATGTCGTTATAATGTCAGCATTGCTGCAATCGTATAGGCCTATGGTTATTTTTTGTGTTCATTGCCCTAATTTGACGTCGTTCTTACACCATCCCGCTTCGCGTCGCAGCCACGAGCAGCCAGTGTGGTTTGGCCTCAGGAAACCAGAATCCTTAGAATCCTATGTGCGTTAAACAACTTCTTTTTAAACCAATTTATCTACACAATGAAGTACTTGGAAAATTTGTTTCCGCTGTTAAAATATTGCTCGGTAGGATGCGGAGTCGCCTTCCAGTCGATCTTCGGATTCCATCCGGCGTCCAGTTGGCTGGCAGCCGACCGTGGTTGCTCATCTAGCTCCGACTCTACCCCCTCGCAACGTTCGTGGTACGCGGTGAAACTTAGTTAATTTTCCTTCTGCTAGCCGACGTGCTTTAAACGTCATTGTTGACACCAAGAGCTAAAAATAGGCCTAACACAATCGAAGAGACGAAAATTAAGAACTGTTAATTTCAACTGAAAGTCGACGTAATTAACGACCTTCGAACCCTTCTTTTCGGGCATCCGTATTTTCACCAAGCAGAAAAAGAGCTAGAACAGCTGCAGCAAGGTGCTTTAGAAAATCTAAATTTTTCTTCAAAGTACAGTAATTCTAGTATGCTCTCATAACTGCAGTTCTGTGCCCTCGTTTACCTAAATTAAAATCGTGCAGTTAACCTGTGCATTGTGCAATTGGCCACGTATTTAACCAGTTTACTTTGACAGTTCCAATTTAACTACGTTACATTTTCTTCAAATAAATTAAACAATTTAAAACATTTTTTTCACTTTCCATCAAAATAAGTTGCACAAACTTCGTTTAATTTTTTTTTGTTAATTCATTATTTAAATGTTGTACGTCAGCAAAATCGCCTTACAAACGCACATTCTGCACGGCCCACGCCGAGAAAAGCTAATTAATCCTATTACAGTTCAGCCTATATATATATTCTCTTGTCAAATGCTCAACTACATCATCACCATCATCATCATCAGCGCCATCATTCTCTTCGCTCGCGCTCGCTCGCTCGGTCGCTCGCAACCTACCAGAGATCGCTGCTGTTCTCGTGGGCGCTAATTGCCGCGACTATTCTCGTCCTCTCGCGCAGTTGGTCAGCGATACGTCGGATGATGACGTACGCACCTCCTCTCCATGACAGCGCTAAGTCCCGCCCCCGCCATTTGGACCTGCCCCTACCGAAACTGAGAACCTCGCTCCCACCCACGGATCTCTAGCGATCCGCAGCTGCATGCTCCATGGCAGATGCACCTGCAGTTCCGAACGTGTTGGTTGCTTATAGCAGCGCCTCCACGTTCACAACAGCCGTTTTTTGTGTCCACGAAGTGAACCAAGCAAGCTAGCGTCTCGATGTTACGTCGTTGTTGGGGCCAAACTCCGAGTTGCTAACCATCCCATATAGAAGCCGGGGTGCGTTGGGTGTTAGTGGTGTGGTGCTATCTCCCCCCACCGTATCTATACACCGCCTGCTTTTGATTGGCACAGTGAACCGTGAGTGACGTTCGTTGCCGGGGCAACGGAGGAATGGATTTACTCTCAGCCAATCAGCGGCCATTGGGCGAACAAATAACTTGCGTGATTGCGTTGATTAGAGGGCCAGTGACACCGGGTCTCTTGATAAAAACTGACACGGATCTACGAGGGCCAGCTCCTCCCTAGTATTTATCGTTTCACTAATAGTGTTGTGCCGGGTGGGTGCAGTGTGCGCGAACTGAAAGAAGGAAGCGGGCGTTCATCAGAAGCCCTGAAAGCAGGGTGGCAGGCGGCCATTGAGGAGAGACCAAGGCCAGGTTTGCTCCTCCGGCCGGCCGTCGTCAACAGCTCCACCAGCGGCGGCGGCGGGAGCAGCATTCACCGCAACCACCTCTCACTCACGGACCCAACTCCGGCCTTCGAGCTGCTGGCCGCTATGGCTCTCGGACTGGGGGGCCTGGGCGCCGCAGCTCCCATGGCCCCTAGCCCAGTTTTTGCCCTCCCAACTCTGAATTTCACGGCGAGTCAAGTGGCGGCGGTGTGCGAGACCCTCGAAGAAAGTGGTGACATAGAACGGTTGGGACGGTTCCTCTGGTCCCTGCCCGTTGCCCACCCGAACTGCTTGGAACTCAACAAAAACGAAGCGGTGTTGCGGGCTCGGGCCCTGGTGGCATTCCACACGGGCAATTTTCGAGACTTGTACCACATTCTGGAAGCCCACAGATTCACGAAGGATTCCCACGCCAAGTTACAAGCCATGTGGTTGGAAGCCCACTATCAGGAAGCGGAGAAGCTACGCGGGAGGCCGCTCGGTCCCGTCGATAAATATCGTGTCCGAAAGAAGTTTCCTTTGCCCCGGACCATCTGGGATGGCGAGCAAAAGACTCATTGCTTTAAGGAGCGGACGCGCAGCCTCCTGCGTGAGTGGTATCTCCAAGACCCTTACCCCAACCCAACAAAAAAACGCGAACTGGCCCAGGCCACGGGACTCACGCCCACGCAAGTCGGCAACTGGTTCAAAAACCGGCGGCAGAGGGATCGAGCAGCAGCGGCCAAAAATAGGTAAGCAGTGGTTAGACTATTTTCTTACGGTACGGTACTTTAAATTATAGGTATTGAGTGGGTGTTAAAGTGGTAACGGTAACGGTAAAGTACGGTAAGTAAAAAGACGAGGGCAAACTGTATTAGAGTGCATGACACAGACGATTATTTTTGCATTTACGTTGGTCCAGTTTTGTACTGATACATTAATATTGGCAGCTTTGTGTTGCCATAGTTAAAAACAAGTTTTGGGAAGCTTGAAAGTTCACGTAAGGCTACTCGCTAAAATATAAGAAAAAAATCGTCCTTTGATACTTCTGATGGTACTGGTACAGCAAATATTAGTCGACTACGCCAACTAATTTAAAAATGTAGGCAGCCTAAAGTTTAATGCGAAACCCTGCCGAAAGGTCGCAACATTGAGAGGGTTTTCACATTTTTCAGCCTCGTCTAACGCAACGTCAACAAAAGGTAAACTGCGAACCGGCTAAACACACGTGAAAATTGTGATCTCCAAACGGTGAAGATATAGATACGTTGAGAGACATATTGCTGATTCGCCCTTGCCGATCTGTCGCAAATCCTAGCTTTAATATTAATTTTGAAAGTTAGGAATATTTTTTCCCGAAAAGTCTCATTAATTTCTTGTACGTTTCGCAACACATGCAACATAGTTTCGCGGGTAAACCACTGAAGTGTTGTGGTAACTGCAGAGCAAGACGACAGTTATGGCTTCTTACTCTTATTTTCATGAGTCTGTAAAGCAACTGTAAAAAAAAAAAAAAACATGCTTAAAATAAATCGTGTATTAGCTATGATCACGCGAAACAAAACACTGGTATTGAAAAAGGCTCGTTCAGAGATCTCTTTCATGCGAGCACCGATTTCGGCTATTTTCGTTCGTGAAATCGGGGGTGAAATCGGCAGTTTAACAAAGCTTATCATAATAACAATAAAAAATAGGCCTGGTTCCCTATAGCAACGGTACCCACTCCCCACCCCAACGGCTATGAAGACTACCCCCTCCCCCAGAAAAAAATCAACTCCCTCATTGGTTTTGTGTTCTGTGCCGGTTCATTTTTGCAAGTGCGTGCAATGTTTAAGTGCGCGCACCACTTGTCGTGTAGTGAGAATTTGTGGAATCTGTAAGGACTTAGATAACCTGATCTATGTTGTGGGGAGCGTCTGACTGCGGGTCCGGGCTCCCCGAAATAAATTCTAATTCTAGAAAATTTGAATCAGCAGCGGTCCTGAATTGATATCCCGCATTTGCAGACTAAAACCAGT
>JAHWFP010155749.1:65506-77634 GCA_023313725.1 Lithobius niger
CCGTACACACTTCTACGTTGTAGAGCCAAGGCTTAATTTGAATTACTGTAAATTTAATATTAATTCTTAATGTAATTTTTTGTGTTGTGTGTAAACACATAAGCTTCAAAAAAAGCGCTCTTTTAGACATTTAAAACATGGTTTGCTGTGCAACAGTGTCATTATGCCTCCTGTCAAGCGTACTTTTTTTCATTACCCCGACACGCACGAACCCCAGGCATTGTAGAATGATGCAAACACGTGTTTAAATTGAAACATAAGATAATCAAAACACATTTATGCTATATCACAATTATCACAATACCGCTCCTGTTTTAAATTGTGGGAATCGCAATAAAAAGACCACCACAATCGGTGGCTTGTACACAGGGTGGGGCACAGGAGGCATGGCCCCAGCCCTTTTGGGGAAAAAATGCCCTTTTTTGAAGAAAAAACATGCCATACTCTGCTTTTCTGCACTGAAAAATGCTGATCGCAGCGAGGAGAAAGGGCCCGGAGCCCTAAAAAAGGAAAAAAAGAAAGCTAGGAGGCCCAAGAAATGGGCCAAAAAATGCTAAAAAAGTGTGACAACCAAAAAATTAAAAACGCCCCCAAAAAAATAAAGTCTCAGCGTGTCCTTTCACTGAAAGTTGTCCCAGCTCTCTCGGATGTTTGTACAAACTACTGATCACAATGATACACAAACAGCAACTTGCAATAAAGGGTGTTCAAAATGAAAACGGCATATATTCGCCGAAGAAGTTGTGTGTTCTGACAACGACACTCGTTAAATTGGCGACGTCGTAAACCGTTTATATTTCCGTATATTGAAAATATTCGTATAACCCATAACGTTATACGAATGCATACCGCAAACGTTATATTAATTAGAAATCAGAAATTTAAAACGCCTTAAATTTTTTAAGAGGGACAGCTATTAAAAGTTCTGAAAAGTAAATTTTGACGTCACGTGTTTTTTTTTGTTTTAATTCCGTAAGTTTAAAGTTTAAAGGACATTCTAAAATTATAATTCATAACGTGATCATTTTTCAGTGGTTGTATCTATACAATTGGATTTGTAGTGATGCTTTTCAACTTTCAACTTTAATAACAATTACATCTGCGGTGCCATTTGGCTGTGCAGCATACAATATTTCAGATTACAACCTAGTTAACAATCTTCACAGGAAGACAAAAAAAGGCAACAGTGAAACCAATGCAGTACACAGTACCAGGCAAACACTCAACAGGGTAGTACACATATAGGCAGAATAACAAGTGATCAGAGCGTGAAACGTGGCGTGTATCACAGTTTGTATTTAAAATATTATAAATTCAATTAAATTGACGTCAAAACATGTATACAGCATAATATAATTATGCTGCCAAAGGTCGCAACGTGACAATGCAAAATTCGAGGCGGCAAGAATAGGCTAGTATAGTCTTTTCCGTCATTGGTAACATATCAATAAAAACACAAACACGGCTAATATGCGATGTGCTGCATTAAACTGCTGCGTTGTTTGTATTCATTTACGAAAGATAATTATCACAATTTCGACGTAGCATCTATTATGGTTAGGCGTTTCAACATAACTGTATGACGTTACAACGTGGTTCTTATATTATGTTTTATTTTTAACATATTTGTTCAGCTGCTATAGGCACAATATTCATCAGCTAAGTTCCGTTTCCTAGTTCGCTTTAAATTAGTTGTGCCAAAGCTCAATTTGTTACTTTACTTTTGCTGGTTGCTGTTGTAGTATATTGAAATAACCATCATATTAATTTGCTGTCAACACTAACAGCCCAAGGAACGGTTAAAAAAGGTATTATAGGCTACACAAAGAGACAAAACACGTATTAATAAATAAAATTTGCGAATAAAACATATTTTTATAACTTCTATTTTGCCGAAGGAAAAAGCGACAATTTTCTTTGTAAAAAGTTTTACCGTAATTATGGATTTTACTCAATGTCTAAAAAGCTTTTAAAACCTTTTATGTCGAGAGGGCTTACACTTTAAAAAAAAATGGCATAAAATTGTCACACATAGCATCCAGAAAATTTGATTAATGATTATAACGAAGTTGTGTTCAGAACTTTAATATTCGAAACCTAAAGTTTATGTCATATCTATATTTTTACGAACTTGACTGTATCGCATTTCGGTACGATTGTTAAAAATGATAACCAGCCTATGATCACCAGCTAACAACTACAAACAACAGACAAAACTCACGCAAAATTAACACGAAAAACAAAATGTAATCATAGGGCAACGCACAGGCTACTATAGCCTAAAAACATTTACGTAATACGCATGGCCTATACTGTCATATTTAGAAGTTTCGAAATTAAGCCGAATAAGTCTTACGCAGTGCACGAAATAATTGCTAAACTGTCAAAGAGCGTTCACATAAATATTGGCGCCCGACAAAGTGTTGTATTATTTGCGAGCCGTTTAGGCCTAAAACGACTTGGGAGTTGTGCCCTGCCAGCCCCGGATGCCAGGTCTGACGCCGGCATTTCTCCCGTCATCCGCAGCTGTGCGTGCACCCCAAAATGGGTGTTTGGAGTGGCCGCACTTTGCTGGCACTTGAATCTAATTGATTGATTTACGGCTTAATTGTGTCGTAGTTTGGTCGACCACTTCTCGTGCTCACGTGTCCCTTTAGTGAGTAAACAGTCTGATAAATATGTCGACCACGTGCAACAATGAACAACCACAAGATTGTGATTTTATTTCCGAAAAAAAAAACAACCAAACTATACGAATCGTTCTTGTGAGCATAAGAAAGCGTTTTCGTGGGCAGGGCATTGAAGATGAACCCACTGTGGGAAAACCGATTTAAAATTATTGCCGTCGAGTTTTGCGGTTAGGCTAAACAAACTATATATAAAACTAATTGTTTTTTACAGGATTCAGACAAAACCTGGAAAACATGGAGAACCTGGACATCTCAGGGAAATTTCAGGGAAAACCAAATATTTTTTGAAAACTAGGGAAATGACAGGGAAATTTGAAAAAAATGTCTTTGTGCCATGATCTGTAAGTTCCATTGAATTAGCAGATCAGAAACAAAATCCTAGGCTAGTTGCAAATATTTTAATATGTTCAAGTATTTTAGATATTACTTCAATAAAGCAAATCTTAGGCTGGTACCAATATCTGTGATGATTTTCTGGGATGTTGGATTATTTTCATAGAAATATTAATGAAAACATTAGCTAGTGCCTGTTTCCCTAACTAAACGTCTTGTAAACACCTGGAAATTGCCATTGGATGCACCTGAAAAACCTGGAAATGTCAGGGAAATTGAGAATTAAAAAATTGTCTGAACCCTGTTTTAGCGAAAACGTATGATGAGGTATGACAGGTTTAAGAATGGAAGCATTAACTGGAAGTTTAACTATTTTTTATATAAGCATTTAGTATTGAAGAAACCTTTTAATTAAAATAGTTACGTTTTTTATACTACTACTGCCAAGTTCAGATGTTTATTTAAAAAAAAAAACGTTTTGCTGGAAACATTTTATAATGCTGAAGGTTTGTGACAGTGGAAGCGGTAAAACAAAAGCTGTTAGTAACAAACATTACAGCGTTCTTATTTTTGAAAGTTGTAAGCCGTCGAACGTTTACGTTTAAGAAACACTGAAAAATAAACATTAATATACGTACCACATTATTAAAATTAAAATAAGAAACAACTTATTGTGTGGCACTAGTTTTAACACTTCCTCCGATGAACTTCCGTGAAGCAAGTGTTTACAAACTGTTGCGTGTTTAGCACTGTTTACGTCCAGTCTTGAAACACTAAAAACATTACTGTCTTGAAATGTAGTAAAAACACCAGCCAGTGTTTTTTCGTTAGATCCTTTTCGATGTTGTTTTTAAAATAACACCCCTAAATATTATCGGGATCATATGCCTGCATTTAAACCCATGGACCCCGAAATGGCATGACACGTCGCTTTGTATCGTATTTAATTTAATTTATTTCTATGTATTACGGTTGTATGTATTTAAACCTATGTAACTCTTACGGGACTCTCCTTTTTCAGTTTTGATCCCTTATACATAAGGAGAAACCTATGGGAGAATCATATAAAACATTCTTATTTTAAGAATTCATTTAATTATAAAGATTTTCTACAAATCAATAAAAAAAAAATCCTTAAAATACTGCACCGTTAAATTTAACGATCTCTTTTTTATTCAGTGGGTTTGTTGTAAGCTGGCTGAGCTACATCAGAAGTTTCGAATTAGGCCCTATGATATATTTCTATAGCTGATGACAAAAAATGTTTAAGGAAGGGTTGGCAAATTCATTTAATAAAAGTATGATTTCGACTAACGAGCCCAAAGTTGAGCTTGAACAAATCTTTTCATAAAGGTTCGGTGACACCTTGTATGTAAGGAGTATAAGGACAGTTTTGGGGAAAGGTTTCATTCAGCTATGGTTAACGTATAGCAAATAAGGGCGCGTTTAGGTAACAACAACTTCTCGCTCGCTAAATGTTTTTTGCTAGTCAATCGTTATTTATTTACGGTTAGTTTCCAGTTTCTAGTAAATGAATGCGGCAATACATAACAAATTACGTGTATTGTAAATAGCAATACGAATAACAACAAAAGTGCAATAGCAATTTTAAACATCGCAACAACATTGTTGTCATTTCACGCTATTTCCAAAATTTGCTATTCTCGCACAGAGCTTCTAGCAGTGATTAGACGACGGTAGAATAAAGAACTGCTCGCATCGAGAATTCAAAATCCAACATGGCGTGCATTTCGGTTATTATCGAATCAAAAACAGACCATCGAATGCTGGCATTCACGAATCAGTCCGTCGTTTTGTAGTTCAAATAAAAATTGTTTTCTTGTTGTCATAAATCGAGGTTCTCATGCAAAATGCACCGTAAGTAGTGTCGCGAGGCACGAGGAGTAGATATGCGTCTGCGTCGTTGCCATGGTTACTATGTATAGACAATACGAAAGCCGTATGCGCTCCGGTAAAGGCGAGAAGTAGCCAGCATATTTAGTACTAACCAAGTAAAAGCTAGTGAGTAGCGGGAAAATTGCCGTTGCGTAAACCCCCCCTTAGGACGCGTTTAGGCAACTACTAGCTTTTGCAATAACGTAGGTGAAATTTGATCGCAATGGCAAAAGTGTCGTTGCCACGGTAACATCACTTCCTAGGTTAGCGAAATCCGACATCGTTTGGGCAAATTCTTGCAGTCTTGTAATTTGTGACAGTAAGCTAAAGAATTCCTCCTGACGAAACAATTTTCCCCAAACGCTTCTAAACTCATTATTGACTCGTTTCGTTGCGAGCTGGCAAAGCTGAAACCGCCGCCATGCTGGAATTCCCCAGCTAATTTCTTGCTTCTAACTGCGAGAATGCAAAGGTGAGTCGTTGCGTAAACGCGCCCTTAGTTCGGAAAACGAGGAACCATTATTATGAAATTTGTAAAATAAAAAAAAAGGTAGTGAAACTCATCAGTGAGTAGTGAGTATATGACGGATTATAGTACGGTAGTGTTGTGAGTATATACCTACCCTTATAAGTTAATTTTTTTTATGGCAGATGTACGGAATAACTCGTTTAGTTAGTGGACAAAATTTCAATCTAACAAAGACAATGCTAAGTGATGTCCAGAAACGTAACAAATTTCTGCTGTGGGGCTTCTGTTGTATAAATTGCATTAAAGGGTTAACTGATTAAGGTGATGAAACACAGACCCCGTCGCTAGGCAGTTGGACGTAGTACGCCTACAGTCGTTTGTTTTATAAATAGTATTGGATGAGAGGAGATGTGAAACATATGTTTAAAATAAAACAATACCATTCAATTTGCAACACTTTACAAACACATATATTTAAAACACAGGTGTGACAAAAGCATTCAACATAAAACCCTATACTGCGTTTATTAGAAGCATACGTTTTTGAAAATTGTGTTTAACGAAAACGCCTATATGCTGTTATTAAAAGCATATAGTTTTTTTTTTTAAACTGTGTTTAACTAAACACGTATGTTTCATGAAAATTTTGCAGGCCATAAGTGGCTAATCTGGCATACATTGCCGCATAATTTATTACCTGCAATACACTAATTTGGGCTGTAGATGCACTTAGAGTCTCTGCAGCCCTCTTCAGTTTCTTTTCGGTGCCAGCTTCCTAGAATTTCATGAAACTAATTTTGATGTCATTTGTGAAAGATTTAATGTAGGGTTAAATGGTTAGGGTTAGATGTGTTGTAATAAGTAGGTGAAGCTTTACAAGTTACATGGTTTTTGTGAATATATGTTAGAGACATGTGTAGGGCTGATGAGGTCGACAAAGGCAAATAAATTGTTTCTCAGAAACCGTGGCCTGCAAAGATTTGTTTAACTGATGAGTTGTAAATTATACACATACTGTTTTAAAATAAGAACACCGTCCGTTTATTTTAAACATTTCAGTAACTATATACATGTGGTCTATGTGTGCGTTTATCAAGTGTGGAATTGAAACGCTAGTGTTTTATTTAAACACATTACGTATATGCTGCACAACAAAAATTCTAATTTTTGAAAGATCCCTTCAGTCACCACTACTTGTAAGGCCACGCAAAAAAAAAAACTGTTTGGTTTACGGGCGAGGTTGACGCATCAGGCTACCAGGCATTTTATTGTATTTTATTTTTTATTTTAATTAACTGACTACAATTATCTTACATGGATTCCTACTCAAAGCTGAAAGAGTGTGTATAGTCAGCCTAAAAAAATATAATATTTTGCTAATATGTTATTTGTTATCTAGTATTCAAAGTCTTTTTTTATTTTTTTTTATTTTTGCCTAACAACTTTTTAGTGGTTTGAGCTAGAGGCTTAAAAGTTACACCATTGAATAGCTCGGTTCGAGGCGGTTAAAATGGTATATTGAAATGTAAAAATCGGCCAAAATTTGGTGAAAATGATTTTTAGCAGGTATATGAACCAAGATTCGAATTTAAAAATTTTGACCCGCACGCGCCTGTAAACCAAATAATTAACTTAGCATGGTCTTTAACCTTTGACTTGCAGCATTATTTCGCTTGTGGTAGTCGTGCAGCACAGTGATGAATTTAGTGCAGCAGTAAACTTCAAACTTTAAATCAGTTGGAATGCTTGAGTGATTGATATTTGATTTTTGTATATATTATGTGCTCGGCGTATCTTGAGTCCTGCAGGTGTCTTATGAGCGGCTGCGTCTTCCTGGAATGGGCGGCTTTAATCGACGGCCGCCATTGTTTTTGTAACCACCTTGGATATCAACAAGGCACTCTGCTACCAAAAACATACAATCGATTATCTGTGTTCGTTCTGGGGCGAACTCAAGATACGCCGCGGATACTATAGCTGCTTGCATTGGTGCAGGGATATGGGAGGTAAGAAAGCTTGAATAGAAGGCGAATTGTGGTTAAGGGCTTACAAATTCAATGTAAACGGACACGATTGTGCAGGTGACTTTCGCCCAAGATTCTGACAGTTTCTCTGTTACCAATATAGTTACTAGTTAGCCAATGCTGATTCAGAATCATATTTTTGTTGACATAGGATTTTTCCCCCCAAGTGTGGATTCCATAACAAATTTTTAGGGTCCATTTTGGGTTATGTTTAATTTTTTCTAAACAATTCGAAAACTGTTTGAACTACTGACTTTTCAGTAGCACCAATGGATAGCTCTCGAAAAAACTGTTCGAATGGTGTTTCAAACTTCAAAATGGGTCCTAATTTGAGCGAGTAATGGATTTGGGCGTGTATATAAGACAAAAATAAGACGACAACAAAAAACAGAAAGTTATAAAGCAGAATAGATATTAAAAACACACAGAGTAGCCATCAAGTGCTGATGAAACAACGAAATCACGACGTTTCGGTTCCAAGGTCGTAACCGTTTTCAGGTGAAAGATTTAAAACATGTCAAACAACTTAAAAATAAAAATAAAAATTAATAAAATAACAGCAGAGCAGGGCCATGGAAATAAAAGTTGCACCCTTATGACTTGTAAGTTTTATTTCCATGGCCCTGCTCTGCTGTTATTTTATTGATTTTTAAGTTGTTTGACATGTTTTAAACCCTTCACCTGAAAACGGTTCCGACCTTGGAACCGAAACGTCGTGATTTCGTTGTTTCACCAGCACTTGATGGCTACTCTGTATACGGTTTTTTTTTTTTTTTAATAAGACGAGTATAAGATAAAATAAGCGGTCAAGAGATTAACAGCTTTTTTTTTTTTTTTAATATTTTCAGCCAAAAACGTCGATACAAGTTTTCAGGGAGTGTCTAAAATGTGTTTGTTGTAAAACACTTGTGTTTCCTGTCAGTTACAATCCTATTATTGCCCCTGTAAACTCCTGGTGTTAGCAAATTAAAACAATTCGAGGTCGGAGTACGGAACAACAGCTTCTTGTATGAGATATTCATCATTCCGCTTTCGGAAACGGCCTAACCATGACTACGAACTACCTATTCGAAGCACAACCGTCTTTGGGTTTCAATACGGCAGTCGCCAAGCACCGTTGCCTAGCAACGCGGTATATAAGTTCGACCACGGTTTTCGGGGATAAGCTAGTTCGTCATATGGCGATTTTCAAACAACAATTTTATTTTTACGTTGTTTTAAGTGGTAAGTTTTTTTTTTTAATATAGATTTACCATTTCTACTCAGTAACTTTTTCAAGTTGTTATACACATTCTTACGCGCAATGAATAATTTGACGTAATATTCCTGTTATATCTGTTATAAATTAAGACCAATTCTTAGCAGTAAAAACAAACACATATTGTTTGACGCGTTAGTAAGAAGTATAGTAGTATATTAATATAGATGTAATTCTATGGTTTTAATATCGTCATATCTCCTATAGATAAAATCCAGAGAACACAAACCAAACTAGTTAAAGCTCTACTAAACCGGTAAATTATAACAAAAAAAAAACAACTTATTTCAAGAACATAAAATACTAAATGTTAAAATTAATAGGAATTACATAATAATCTCAAATAACTATATTCTAAATCTAAACACAGGGTAAAAGATGTAAAAAAAAAAAAAAAACATATCTAAAAAGTAAGTGTCTGCGATTTGAAATACCTTTAGTGAAAAATTGTTATGGGATGAGGAATATGAAATATTATATTCCTTGGCCCTTTAATCAACTACCCAATAATCTTATGTTTCTAACAGGATTTTAAACAGCTCAAGAAAGAAGTAAAAACGGGTTATTAATAAAGCAATAAAAATAATTAAAAAACAAAACAAAACAAAAACTGGCTAATGAACTGATTATACAAGTATTGTAAAAAGAGTGCTGCAAGGAGTCAGTATGTTGTTATTATGCTTTTTATTTTTACTGTTGGATAAATGTATATCCTTAATCACATTAACATGCAAGACAATGTAATGTAAATATAATGCAATATAATGCAATGTGGGGGGGGGGGGGGCCCAGAATCAGAAACTAACTCCCACGATTGACAGCCAGTGACAACAGGTGAATCATCCTGAAATCAGCACTTACGGCGGCCATATTCGGCGACCTTATCGCGTATGCTATCCGCTTGCAAGGTCCTACCGAGTGCTTTTACCACAGTCTTGGTTTAACATTTTGTGACATATGAAAGCTTCTCTCACAAAATACTTGTTCCTTTCCGCCACGAGACAACCTCACCTGCTGATTAAGACATTAATCCAAATATTTCCCTTTAAATAAAAATTTGCTGATCTTTCCTACTTTTATCAAACTGAACGGAGATAGCTTTGCGTCAGATCGGTTTAGGCTACGTGGATTAAACTTCGTCGGTATATCCACTGAACTCTGTATTATAGGAAAAGCAACAATTATTGTTCTTTTGACGTTGTTGTTATCGTACTGCGTAACTCGTCTGGTATATTTTTCGGGACGAGAAATGCCCTGCTCATTGTGCCGGGCTCATGTCAAAGATCCTGGTTTTTCCGCTAGGATTTTCCCCAGCTTACATTTTCCAATTCCTCCAAGACTCGGGACCACTCGCTTAAGTTCCAAGCTGTTGGGGCAATCACGCAATTATATATTAATTAGATAGTTATGTTTGGCATTACTCTTTAGCTATTGAGAACATCAACGTTACTAACATATTGTTTTCTTTTTTTCCAACGAGAAAGCGTAACGCTGTTTCGCTAAAAGTTGTGACAACTTGTCAGGCGGCAGAAATCTTCCGATCAAACAAAGTTTCAGCTCTTTTTTGGCATTGTTGTTTTACCTCAGATGCCTGAACAGAGCCAAACTACGTTAGCTGTAAAGACACAGGTCTAGAAGTCGCCAAGCTCCTGTTGTTGAATGCTGGCGAGCGACACACTAGTGTGTGTCCCGATATTTTTAATTTTTATTTTACTTCAAAGTGCTTCTGAAACAAAACCAAGGTTGCAGGGAAATAACAAATAAGAAAATCAATTACTTCAGTTCACTGGCGGTGTCTTTTGCGTTCGCTGTTCATACCGTTTTACAGAATTAAATATTGGAAAATACGTTTTAGCGCAACGGTTAGCAAGTTGTTTCCTGTCGATAGGAAAGGTGCCTTAAGAGCCGCGTGCAGGTCATCGATGCGCACTTCGGCATTTAATTGCGTTTTCGTGTCAGTTGATACGTTGTCAAGAACTAGATAAAAAAAAGTTATTTTGGAAAACCGATTACCGGTGGGAGAAGCAATCACAGGTATAATGCTGAAGCACCAATTGAACTCTCAACAGCTGGTAAAACCTTAAGTAATACATTGGTATTTTACACAGCCAAGGTAAAAACACCGAATGTGTGTTTTACACTGCGTAATATTTAAACCAACTGAGATTTCTTCAAAATACTGTACAAATCATAAGAGTGAAAGAAACTCTCATCACAACAATAAAAAATTAAACCATGCGCAATGGCTGTTTGCCGTGACGTCACCATGAGTTAGCCAATGACGAACGAGAACATCGGCTGTTTGGCCGTCTGATTGGACTAGCCCAGTCACGTGATATGCACGTCACAGCAAACAGCCATGGCGCGTGGTACATATTTCCACCTGAAAAAATAATCCATGAAACAGTCAACGAGTAGTACCCTAACTATCGTAGCATTTAAAGTAGCCTAATAACTAAGCTGCCGCAAAATAGACCCCGTATAGTCCTCTTGATTTCAAGAAAAAATATTCTATGATAATTGTCAAGACACTACTGTAAAATCACTTTTAAACACTACTGCTGTTGACGCCTCGAGCAATGCTTTTGAGCGAGTTGGAGCCAAGGTTGAATTTGCATGCCAGTTGACATTATAAAAAGAAAAGAAAAGAACAGGAATCAATTTCAAAATACAATTAAAATCGCACATCGTGTCAGCGGCCCATCTTGAGTTCGCCCCAGAATCAACACAAATAATCGATTATACGTGTTTGGTCGCAGAGTGCCTTGTTGATATCCAAAGTAGTTACAAAAAACAATGGCGGCCGTCGGTTAAAGCCGCCCCCTCCCGGAAAACATAGCCGATCACAAAATAAGTGCAGGACTCAAGATACGCCGCGCACACTATAGTTTATACAATAAAAATCATGAGAGCACACATTATTAAAACGCTTCCACCGAAATATTATAGGAATAGAAGATGTTCCAGCTGTGCACGAGCGGTACATCACGACAAACCCCGATGACGTCATGACACTGCAGTGCAGAAAATTCTAATTTTTCCTGAAAATATACAAAGTATTGACAAAAAAAAAACGTTTTGATACCATTTAGCACTACCGTTTTTTATATACGACGCTGTCAAATTACATGCCACTTCAAAAGCGTGCGTAAAGTACTTGTGGCGATTTAAGTCATGAAAAGAACACTATGTAACTCACGTTTTGTAACACCACGTATTTTTTTCCCCTTTAGTGTTTGATTTACAACTCTCTTGTTAAAATATAAACATTTTCATTTCAAGCATTAAAAAAAAATTTTCATTTAAAGTAA
The DNA here is from genome assembly GCA_023313725.1 of Lithobius niger. NCBI lineage: Eukaryota > Metazoa > Arthropoda > Chilopoda > Lithobiomorpha > Lithobiidae > Lithobius > Lithobius niger. Next base: position 77,488 of record JAHWFP010155749.1, read on the forward strand.
AGAAAACAGTCCAACAAGTTTACTTTGCAGGCGACGTATAGGTTTGAATAATAAAATGTTCACTCCCTGATTGAGTAAATGCCCACAAACAGCAAAAGGAAGACATGGAATTTAATTTTCGGCAAATTATTGCTTGCCTTGGTCACA
>JAHWFP010155750.1:0-13608 GCA_023313725.1 Lithobius niger
GCTAAGCGACAAACAAACTGATCGGCCATCTTGAAGATTACAGTGGTCGGCTGGGCTACAAGCCGGAAGTGGAACACTCGGCATCTGGTGGGAGGCAACATTCTTATTATTGACACGATAAGAAAGGACGCAACAACATTTTGACCTCAGAACGGAGCTATCGAGAAGGGAAATGAGAATTTCGAGTGACAGCAATATCAGCCGAAACATCAACAGTTCGGTCGGCGTATGACGTCATTCCTCCGCGACCGCTCCTGGCGCTGGACAGAAGAAGGAATGGTTTTGCCATGAACGATCCGGAATGTTTCATGCATTTTTCGTAGTCGATTTAAAAGACCTAATAGAAATCACTATTCCAGTAAAAATACGATTACGTCCTAAGTAAAAAAAATGCGAATGCATTGGACCACGAAAAAGAAAGAACCGTCTTCCATTTCGCTCAAATTCCATTCCATTCAAATTTCGTTTTCCGTTTCGCTCAAATTTCTTCCACTCAATTCCATTTCGTTCACAACTACACAACCTTTAATTAAATTAATGAAGTGATTATACATTGTGTCTACATCTCTTGGACCAAAAGCAGCTCGGGAGACCAGGGTATACATCCGATTTTGTTTCTAAGGAGGTCAAAATTTAGAGGTGGCATAGAAGTACCACCTCTAAATTCACAAGCCTTAAAAAAAAATAGTGTTCTAAAGGAATAGATACAAGAAAAAGACATGTAGGCCACCAGCATCGGACTAATACGTGTAAAAAAAGCTCTAGCTTGTACATTGGTACGCTGGAGATTCTTTTACACGTACCAGTGTGACGCTGATGGCTTACTTTTCTTTTGCTTGTATCTGCCCTTTTAGCGCTTTAAGTATTTTAAAACTTACGTCCGTATTTAGTACGGTTAAGCGTTTTTTTTTAATACTAATTGATTATTACATTAATAAAAATGGGTGTTCAGTGAAGTACTGTATGACGTTAGTATTCCCACAGAACGGAGACCATGAACAGTCCACTACATTTTCTTTAATGGTTGCAATTCTTCTACGTTGAAAGTAGGATTTTTCGTATGTGGAAAATTCGCCTGCTGGCTCTTCCTCCCCCCTAATTAAGTGAAGAGTTTTTGCCGTTTAATAACGTCACTTATCGAATATTCGTTTTAGCTAATATTAGAACAGTCTTCTAAAAGGTTACGTGGCTAGAGATCGGGCGGTGGGCACAGCGGATGCTTGACAAGCAGGACACACGGACACTTCCCTTCCAAGGAAAGAACTGGGGTGAAAATCTCTGGCATCCCCAGCAGTGCGAAATCTGAACTGTGGCGGGCCGCCAATTCGCACGGGAATGATAAACATCCTAAAGCCTCCCGAATCAGAACTGCTGTAAACTTACTACGGGAATACATGAAGTATAAAAACTCTGGCAGTAGGCAATCAGAACTGTTGAGGGTGTTCTTCGCATGGGAAATATAAACAGCGCCACTGATCAGAGCTGCCAGAAACTCTCTGCCAGAATAAACGAACAATGAACTCCGGTCGGCCAGTTCAACTCATTTACCCTTTGGAGTGTAATGGTTTAACGGATCAGTGACATTCAGTTTTGTGATGTTACATCTTGTCTGGCGTTGGGAATGTCACGGATTGTTAACCGTGACAATTGAGTTACCTTTGGGGCAGCAATGCTGCCTTTTTTTCTATTGTTTTGTATATTGTTTTAAGTAGCCATAGTTACTGAAACATGTTGAGGCTAGCAACAGCCAAACTAGGTTTTGCGTTTAAAAACTGAGAATTCCGTAAGGAATAAATGTTAAGTTTAGTTTATAGTTACTCATGGAGTTTCAGTTGCCTTCCTTTCCGTAACACACGTTTGATAGGCTGGGAAACGTGTCTGCTCGGAAATTAAAAACAGGAAGATAAAAAAAAAATCGTGTCGATATGTCAATTTTGGAGGACGAACAGTCAGGGGACTAAGGGCGCGTTTATGCAACGAGACCGCTATTTGCTAGTCAACCGTTATTTATTTAAGATTAGTTTCCAGTTTTTACTAAATGAATGCGGAAATACATAAATAAAATGTATTATAAATAACAAGGATAAAGACCAAAGTGCAACAGCAATTTTAAACATTGCTACGACATTTTGTTGTCATTTCTCGCTATGTCCAACATTTGCTTTTCCTGCAGTGATCAGACGACGGTATAGATTACGCAGCTGCTCGCACGAGAATTCAAAATCCAACATGGCGTCCATTTCCGGGCTATCGAATCGAAAAAAAACCATCGAATGCTGGCGTTCAGAATCAGAAATTAATCCAAGTCTTGTACTGCAGTAAAAATTGTTTTCTTGTCATAAATCGATGCTGTCACGCCGCGTGCATCGTACATCGTGTCGCGCAGCACGAACAGAAGTGCTTGTTGCTATCATTTATAGAGACTCGAAAGACGCTTGCTCCAGTAAATGCGAGAAGCAGGTAGGCAGCAGATTTAGTATTAACCAAGTAAAAGCTAGTGAGCGAGAAAATTGTTGCTGTGTAAACCCGCCCTAAGGGCGCGTTTATGCAGCGACTCGCTTTGCATTCTCGCAGCTAGAACTCATTCGCGATGGCAAAGGTGACATTGCCATGGTAACAACGCTAAATGGATTAGCTAAATCCGACGTCGTTTGAGTAAATACTTGCAGTCTTATAATCCGTGCCAATAATATAAAGAATTTCTCATGACGAAACAATTCTCCCAAACGCTTCTGAACTCACGTTATTTGCTGTTTTCGTTGCGGGGCGGCAGACATAAAACCGCCGCCATGTTGGTACTTGAGGTGATTTCTAGCTTCTAGCTGCGAAAATGCAAAAGCGAGTGGTTGCATAAACGTGCCCTAACAGTCCGTCGGCCGTAAAGTACAGGGACGAAAAGTCCGAACACTGCCATTGTTACCTAGATGAGACGGATAGTAACGTATTGGATCTTTGCGGGCAGCCCACTAGCGTATCTTTAAGGTGATTCGGATCCTTATCTCATGGTAATACCGGGCAAAGGGTTGAGTGCACTCAAAGGGACTGAGCATGGAAGAAGCAGATTACCGCTTGTACGGACTGGCGAGAAAGTGGACGAAGGTGGTTTCAACAACTGAGTGCTCCAAACGAATTAGGCGAGGGATATGCCTAGTTTAAGCAAGGGATTAGAGCAGAATATTTTGTAGCCACACCGTTTTAAATGGATTTAGGCTGTAAAGGGACTGACCAACGAACCGAGGGGTGAATAAATCCTTGCGACTTGTGAATGTGGAATAGTGAGAAAAAGCCTTCTTCGTATAGAGGATTTATTCCATTAATTCACGTAGATCTTACACAATTAGAAAAATATCATTAACAAATTCATTGTTTTTGAGCACTTTTTAAACCTCAACGAACAACTCATCAAAGTAGTTCTTGAACGCGCGGTGAAGTATCCGATTTATCAGTTTGATCAATGCTGAAGCATTGCAGTCATTGTAGTGAGGTATAGATTGTATCCTCCGGGTACGCGTGCACCTTGCATGTAGCAGTAGCTGGACAATCGAGCTCTACGTAACTGTGCATGTCTGTAACAGAGTGTAGTAGTAGTTAATGCAGTGAGTAAAGGCTAACGGAGAGTTTCCCCCTGTTGCAGTGTAGCTGTATTGTATTATCCGAGGGATGCATGGTTTAGGACCATGATCATGGTTCTTTATTTATGGTCTAAAAGACTGATTTCCTGCGTTAATAAAATAAAATAAAATCCCCTTGACATCATCGGCTTTCGAGACGGTTTCTCCGCTGAGTCCACAGAATAAAGATGGCGGACAAGCAATTTCGCTTCGCTAGCATTATTTATGTAAACCAAACGTGTGCGATGCCACGCCATGCCGCTGGTCAGGCTTCTTTCTCGGTGTGCCGTTGCCGCCGCCGCCGATGACTCAGAATGAATGAATCTGTGTATTAGGGCCTCGGCCCGAGGGCCACGCGCCCTACTACAGCCACTAAAACTTAAACCAACCTAAAGTACCAAATATCCACACCACATAACAGTCCGGAAAAAACGCTGTTACACCACACGTCTGTCCTCGTCTGCAGGGTGCATACACACTCGAAACACCACAGTTGCATAACTCAGCTAGCGTTTTTAACAATTGCAGTACAAAGACCGTTACAAACTTTCAAATGGAACCAATAGACCGAGAATATGCCGTTGGGTAATAAGGTAACTAGTATGACTCGAGTAATAAAGTTCAAGTTCAAAGAAACAATAAGCATCCAACAAAAAGCGAAATTGTCGTCTGTTGCGTTTGTTTTTAACAGCAATCAATGACAATGATGTTCATCCTAGTGATCTGTAGTGATTAGCCAACAGTAAATATTTTTCAGGAAATGAAGAAAATGTTCGGGTTTATATCAGCCTGCTTTTTGGGAACGCCGTATACGACACCGCCGCTGCATGATATTTTTGAAAGTCGCCGCTCCCCCCCCGAATATTGGCGCGCCGATTCCCGCTGCCGCCACGAAAAACAATTGGTATTCGCCGCGGCCAAAGAATGCGCTATCGGTGCACACCTCTGCTGTAAAAGTTATTAAAAAAAAGCGGGGAGTGTCGTCACATAGAACTAAGCTAAAAGAAGGTAACAATTCATTCGGCCGTGAGAAATAAACGTTGATTGGTCGGCATTTGACAAAGCTGCTTACCAACTTCCTTGACAACGTAAGGCAAGAACGTGTTCGGTGAACCAGGACTCTAGTACTACAGTACTGACCTGATCTCGGATGAAAAATAACATTCGCGACTAAATTGGGCAATGTGGCAGCCGAAAGCACCACTGATGCGATTGATTTATCTTGTTGCCACTTTCCGTCAGCCGAGGGAGACACTAACAGTTAAACGAATGCCAACGTTCCTTCCCTTGCAACACTTTCTGGATACACGAACATGTCGCTATTTACTGCAAAGATATGTGTAGTCGAGAAATTTAACATCTTGTGTGGAAAAGGCTACACGGAAATTAATTTATTTGTGCTTGTAGGCTATTATCGGGGTGATTAATGGGATTAAGTTAGTGAATTATTCAGCTTTTTATCCGTTGCCGCTAACTGGCAGAAGATGTCGCGACTCACCAATCAAAAATTCACTGATTGCTTCACAGACTATCGAACAGACCTCGAAAAATCGAAATGGGCCAATCGTGGTGGCCATTTTGTTTACCCACCCCCTAATGTTGTTACTGGTTGGGTCGGGTAGTTATTGGTCATCTGTATGTGTATCCTTTTTGAGCTTACAAGCCTTATACTGATTTGACACTACTAGATTCGTCTCACGCTCGGCGCGCGCCCACCATTTCACACTACTAAATTCGTCTCGCGCCAGCCCGCGCCGGCCGCTTATTTGCGGGCCAACTTGGCCGCTACAGCAAAGCGCGCTGGCGCGCGCCAGGGGATTATCCCCGCGTATTATCTGTCTACCTGCTCAAAAGACCTTTCTTCCTCGTGCTGTTCCCCTTCTCACTCCTATTGTTGTGGGATAAGGACTGCACGAGTAACCCCTCCGCTAGATGCAGAAAACACGGTCGCTACCAGTTTTTAAATGTGAAATCCGAAACGAGCTGCCCAGGGCTGGCTCTCATTCGGCGCGCGCCGTGGCGCACCCGGGCGCGAGACGAATTTAGTGTGAAATGCTACACGCTCACTCTAGCCTGCTTAACATCTAACTTACTCTACCCCGTACAGACCATAACAAAACACAAGAAGCCTCCAGTGGCACTTGCACAAACAAGGGAGAGGCACCGAACTGGTTACGGGCAAGCATACAATACTTTGTTCGTAACAATGTGGCCGACATTTGGTTTTTCAATGCTTCCAGCAACTACGTTCCAAAACAATGCGTGGCAGCGGAGACTTTTGATGGCAGCGGACACCCCCTGTCGGTGAGTTTATGAAAATGCTCTTTATTGTGTATCAAGACACGCGTTAGCGTGCCGCCGCCAAGTTATTGTTTCATTGTTGTTGTATTGTTGTTGTTGCATGAAGGTGGCAGGCGTAAGCATGCGTCTTTATCTGAAGTAGACAACGAGTAGCTGGATAAAATACTTGCATGCGACAAAAACGACTGCAAATCTGTTGGACAATCAGGCATTACGTCCCTATAATGTAGAGCAACGGTTTTGGTTCGTCGGACGACTCTTTCTAGGACAAAATTGCTACCAAAGATCGTTGATAATGTGTTGGTTAGCTAACTAGCTAGCTACTAGTGGCCCGGAAGTCATGTTAATTTCCATAGACTTTAAGAAGCCGATTGTGAACGACTCAGAAGACCTTTTGAAATGAAAGTTGCTGTGAGCATTTGGGTGACATTAATTCTACATACTTTTGGTTTGGTGGATTGTTAAAGTATTGTTCGTAACCCTACAAGTATTGTTCGGTATTGTTAAAAGCATTGTGTCTCGTATCTCGTGTATTTGCAGGTTCATGTTAAGCGCTGGCCGCTTTACCGGAAATGACGTACTGTAATGCCACATATCGGCATAGCGTAACTCCTCCATACTAAATAGTAAGTTAAATTGTTATTGCTAAAGAAAATTTACCATACCCATAAACAACAGTCAACAAACAACCAACATGAGCATTATTTATCTGAATAGATTTAATACTTGGCTCCTTTTTGCGAGTAATTAGTTATTTTTAGTTTGCATTAAAGGAAATTATTCGACTAGAAAATAACAAAATTATAAAACCAACTGTATAGCTTCAATAAAACCTGGCAACCAAAAACGTAAAAGAAACCACCGAATGACCTGCTGTCACGGCATATATCTGGCTTGCGTAACTCCTCCATACTAAATATACGTTGCATTGTTATTGGAAAATAACAAAATCCGTCAGATCCATCAACAAACAACATTAGAAAATAAATACCAACTCGTTTGATGCTTAATGTAAGGTTGAACTGATCCGAAGTCAAAACAGCAAAGGAACACAAATAAACTTTTCTGTAAGGTTTCGTATACTGCAGTGTTGTTGTACTGTTTACTCCACATGAAACCTTACTGCTGTAGTTAAATGTTTTTACCATTTTTCTGAAATGTGCAATTTCTGTAGAATTAATACTTGGTTCCTTTCTGCGAGTAATTAGGTATTCACAGTTTGCTTTTAAAGAAATCCAAATATAAAATCCAAACTCCACAAAATCATAAAATAAAATCAGTTACCAAAAGAACTGATATCTACACAAAAGTCAACACCGAAAATGTTGTAAAGTCCTGAAGTAAAGCTTCAGCAAGGTTACAACCAAAAATTGTAAAGAATCCAGAACATCATAAATAACAAAAAAAAATAATAATAACGTTAGGCACAGCTACCAAGAGTCCTGATATCTAAACCACAAACAATAAATTGTAAGCAAAAAATCCGCCAAGTTTCAGCCATTGAACGTCCGTGATATCAAAAACGAGCCAAGTTTTCACTCATCAGACATACAACGCAACTTTAAAACTTGGCACATTGCAAGCCTTTTCGTTTGGAAGACCCAAGATGCACAAACAACCAGCATCAAAATAAGCGCTAGTTCATTGTTGTTGTTCTTGTTGCTGTTTCATTATTGTTTCGCGCACATGAAGCGAAGTAACAACATCAAAGTTGAAACGATCAATCGGTCACTCCGACGATCAATTTTGCTCTCGGTTAAGAAAAACTATTTACGAACTGCAAAACTCAGTAGCAAATCGCGGAGGTTCCGATTTTCGTAACGTCAGGAAGGCTTCACAAATAATACTGCGTTATACACCACACTAAAAGCTATAGTTTACAGTACAGCACGCTAGTCTGCAGTAATTCAACAAAACGCCACCATCTCAGTTGTTAAAAAAATTATTGTAAATTGATTCAAGAAAAAATATTGTAACAAAAAATCTTTAACATTATTTCGATAAAATTCACTGTATGTATATTTATTCGAAAAAATATAGCCGAACTATTTAAGTAAAAAAAAAGGCTTGCAATGCGCCAAGTTTTAAAGTTGCGTTGTATGTCTGACGAGTGGAAACTTGGCTCGTTTTTGATATCACGGACGTACAATGGCTGAAACTTGGCGGGTTTTTTGCTTAAAATTTATTGTTTTGGGGTTTGACATTTTATTACTGGTAAATTAAATGCACTAACTTCAGAAAAACACGAAGAACGTCCTATGTCATCCACTCGTCCTTCTAACTTGGATCCAGAGTGCGGTAAATATAAATAAAACATTAAAGATACATTCCGCCTACCTTATAACAGCCACGCGCAGATCGCCATCCGCGCATGTGACCACTCACCATTCGCGAGACTCGCCGTAGCAATACAAGGCCAACTGAGATAGTAGCTGCGTTTCGCTACTACCTCAGTTGGCCTTGGGCGTAGTAGACGAAACAGCATGAACACAAAAATTGTGTCGTCGCAAACCGGAAAGACTTTTGTATTTTAACATCACACTTTATAATTTTTTAGGCTAGTATCTTATAATTTCTCTTCGGCGATCTATTAGCATAAATAATTTTAATTTCTACCGCATTAGTCTTTTAGATTTTTGATCTCATGGTAATTAGTAGCAAACGATTAAAAATTAGCACATGCACACACACACAGATGAAACGTCATGGTTATTTTAAGCACGCAAAGGATCATATAATTGCAGGATGCTATTAAATTATTTCCCAATATTCAACAGAAAACCTCTTAGAGGCCACATTTTTAAAACGCATTTTTAGCAAGGGATTGACTAACGGTAAGTAAATAGAACTTTGGGGCCATACTTGATGTGGAGGATAGAGAAAAATGGCGTTGGGAGGAATGGACCTTTAAGTCCATCCAGCATCACATGCTTCCTGTATCTGCAGACAAGCGCTGAACGATGATTACATCAAACAACACATTTCTTTCTTTTATTTTTATGAGATATGTACCAGAGAAGTTGAATAAGCTGGGTTCCGCCATAAGTTATTTACCCCAAGAAAAGAGGGTAATTATATAGAGGAGCTACTTTTCACACTATCTACTTAATTCATCTATCCGTCGAATCCTTTTGTCATTATGGTTCAGAAAATCGTAACGAAAACGTGCGCAAAACGCTTATTTATTAAAAAAAAAAAAAAAAACTATAAAAAAATTAAAACGCTACTCACAGCCATAGTGTGGCCAAAGCCATACAGCGAGATGACAGCGCAACAAGAAAACCTGATTTCCACCGTAACATTAGTAAACGGAAATAACCTCTGGCCGGACAAGTTTTTGAGTCAGGTTTCTAATGTTATATGTTCATCCGCAGTGAGCGCGGCAGTGTAAGCGAGGAACTTAATTTGAAAAAAAAATTACCATAATTTTAAAAACAATATCTTATTTGTTTTCGATTTTTTTCTGTAAAATCTGCAATTTAGGGTAAATCAAGGTCGCTGTTCATCTCGCAGTATGGCGTCGGTCTCACTACGGCTGTGAGTAGCTTTTTCACATGTTTTAATAATTTTTTTGTGTGCACTTTTTCGTTACGATTTTCTGTACCCTAACGACGAAAGGATTCGACAAGTAGGTGAGTTAAGTCGATAGTGTGAAAAGTAGATATTCTATAACATATCATAATTATCGAACAGAATCTTTAAAAAAATCCTACACTCTATATACCAGAAATCTTTTTTACTGGCAGAAGCTTATAAATATATACGCAACCGTAGGATGTGGAAGTATCCATGTTATAACTAGCTTTGTATTCCTCCTCTCATAAAATTACCTTCGGGGAGAGAAGCTGCAGAGCAAGCTTCCTGGCTCCGTGTCAGTTAATCTAACATCACTAAGCGTACTAATATTTCCCACGCAGCACACGAAGTAAAACACTCAATTTCTACTCCAGGATATAAAATCCACCCAAAACCAAAACTGGTGAAAGAACTCCGCCAAGTTTCCAAAAAGGATCGGCCTTTGAAGGTAGTGATATCATTCAACCAGGGAAAGGCCGCCAAGGTCAATCCTAATTAGCCAAGTTAATTGCACCGACTAATAGTTTGAAAGTTAAGAAAACTAGAACACAGCCACTCACGGTAGCAATCTTCGAGTTTTCATTAACGTCCGAAGTATTATTCTGTGCGATTAACTTGGCTAATAGGATTAACCTTGGCGGCCTTTCCCTGGTTGAGTGATATCACTACCTTCATGTGTCGATCCTTTTTGGAAACTTGGCAGCTTTTTATACCAGTTTTGGTTTTGGGTGGATATCGCAACTTTCATAGGACTGTGAACGCACAAAGGTTACACCGTCTTATCTCTACCTTTTTTTCTGGAAGAATTTTATGTCTATAAATAGTAAAAATATACAAAAAAATCCCATTTTAAAACTCCAGCCCAATAGAATACAAGCACTATAAAAGGTGCCTACCCCGCAGTTGTTTGGTGACTGTTGGTTAACATCTTTGTATTGCTTTGCTTTACCGTGTTCCGGCTTCACTGCACGACTGTATGACACGAGCAGTAGGGCGAAAAGTGCCATTAAAGATACATTCATTCCAAAGCCATTTTTCTCGATTCTCCACATCAACTACGGCGCCAAAGTTCTATTTACTTACCGTTAGTCAATCTCTTGCTAAAAACCGTTTTAAAATGAGGCGTCTACAAGATTTTCTGTTATTTTCTAATTTAATAGCATCCTGCGATTATAGGATCCTTCGTGCGCTTACAATAACCATGAGGGTTCATCTGCGTGTATGCATGTACTGATTATTGATCGTTTGCTAATAATTACCATGAGATCAAAATATAAAAGACTAATGCGGTAAAAATTAAAATTATTTATGCTAATAGATCGCCGAAGAAAAATTATTATAAGATACTACTAGCCTAAAAAATTATAAAGGGTGATGTTAAAATACGAAACTACTTCTGGATTGCGACGACAATTAATTCAAGGCCAGCTGGGATAGTTGCTGCGTTCCATGCTGCGAGGAACGCAGCTACTACATCAGTTGAACTGTGTTACTACGCCGAATCTCGCGAAACGGTGCGATGGTAACATACGCGGATGGCGATTTACGCGTGGCTGTTATACGGCAGGCGGAATGTACCTTAAAAGGAACAATTCTGTTAATATCTGTTGGTATTGTAATTAGAGATCTTTTTCGGTCTGATTGGGTGATAATTTGATTACAATGAGAGGTTTACTGTCTTATAGATATATCTTGACTGTTGCAGAATTTACCCTGTTTTGTACTATCAGGCGAGCTTGATGCATGACCAGCATGCAATGCAAGGCAGTTTCCTAAATTTATTGCTGACCGAAAGGTGTCATCAAATAGTTAGGTTGATTACACCTTGTCACATCCCACCTTTATCGTCGGCCATAAAAAAAACGACACAAAACATAAAACCGCTTGCTTTTCGTAATCCTTTCTGGAGAGAGAAAATCTTCTTACCGTCCATTTTGACACCAAAATGCCCTATTTTTTCTTTTCAAATTTTATTTATTTTTTTTTATTTATAAAATTCCTTGTGAGCGAATTAAACCGAACGAAATCCGATCGGGTGGAAATTTTTTTCGCGTGAAGACAGCAAAAATCCGACAGCGAGAATCCCCGTGGCGCCAGCCGGAAGTCAGCTTGCTTTATCGATCGAGTGCCTGGATTACCTGAAGCGACCGACCCAACACACCCCTCTCCCTCCCTTTCTTTTCCTGCTTTCGATCCCGCCCTTTTGTTTCGTACGAACGTAAAAAGGAAACGACCATTGGGCCTCGTTCCTACTTAGGCTTAATATCCTGCTCGGGCCAACCGGAAGTGCAGAATCGAAGCAAAAATAGCCCGACAAGACGAGGCTAGTCTGTCACCCTTTGATTACCTTCGCTTTTTCATCTACATTCTACCAAACAAACATTAAGGTCAACGAAAAAATAAATCATAACTGAACAAAAAACGGCTTCACCGTTTATAAAAAAAAAATAAAGCAAATAGAGTTCGTATCCCCATACTCACATCTGTGAAAGTACACAAATAAAAACGGAATCGAGTTCACTCGAACGCAACGAACTATAATTTGAACTCCAATTCCAGGGAACAAGGACTGTTTTTACTCAATGATTATGTCGGAAAGTAACGCAGTTTATGTTTGAAATGTTTAATGTTTGTGTGTGCATTTAATTTATGTATTGTACAGGCTTTTTTTTTTTAATATTTGTCTGTGTTTGTTTTATATGTGAAGTCTGTTTGGTGCATGTGTCTTTTGTGTGCATTATAATTTGTGAAAAAGCAGAGTCCTAGTTAAGACAGCTTTTTTTTTGCTAGTGTTTGTATTGGATGGTTTCTGTTTTAGTTCTTGTTCGTGTGACTAATTAAGTGTTCATTTCGTGTAAGTATTTTTAATCTTTCAATTTTTCCGTTTATGGCGCCTGTTTCGGATTTACTTCTGTCTCATGTACGTGTATATGTTGTATTTTGCGTGTGTATTTATTGTGTGTGAAATATCTAACCGTTGTGTTTGTTTGATTACTGATGTATGTACATGCATGAATGTGCATGGAGGCTGGCATGTCCACAATCCTTGTTCCCTGGAATTGGAGTACAACAAGCAGACCCCCCCCCCCTCAACGATTTAGGGAACCCCAAAAACTCAAAAGTTTAACAGTAATGTTACTGTTGCAGATCCCAGATGCAGTTTGATTCTGTATAGAAAAGATAAAAACTAACAAAACAGCGAAAATCCCACTAGAAATAACGTAGTACAGTAAGCCACCTTTATGCACTTTCGTTTCGTCGAAGTGGCGTAACCCGGATTCGAACCGATAACCCAGTCAGCCAGTGGAAGAAAGGAGCATATCGCTAAAGACGTATGTCAGTAATCTGGGGACTGCTTGGGTTGCGTGTTTAAATCTCGGTCAGAACACTTCGATGAAATGTTAAGTGCGTAAAGGTGGCTTACGCTTCTACATTATTGCTAGTGTTATGATTTTTGCTTGTTTGGCATGTTTTCTCTCTCCTTTATATAATTTACAAAGACTTGTGTCTATTTATTTAGTCCTTGCTTGATTCTTTGTTGGTCGAACTGTAGGAGCTCAAAACTGGCAAAAATAAGAAATTTTAAAATTTCACTGAGATTTGAAACTTACTATAATTTCTTTGACCTTGCGGTAGTTTTGATAGTCGGCGCCTCCCCCTCCCCGCCTTACCATTATTAGTGGTAATGGGAGGAGGTGGGGGGGGGGGGCGTTGTGTGGCCTGTCCCTACACGCCTAAATCCAGCTGTGCCAACAAACGTTAAAGCATAGCATGATTTTTAAAGTAGGAGAGTTACACCTACAGAAAATTTAAATTTTATTATTATTATTTTTTTTTGCGGACAAGCCAAGCCAAGCCAAGCCTAACCGTATTTATTTTACTAAATCATGATCCCTCGATCCTATCATGAATAAACTCAACAGTTTAGTCATGGCACGGTGTCATGAAACACCATGTTTAGTCATAACCTGGTATTATGAGACACCATGTTTTCCATGTTGGTGCCACGAGGAAACACGCATTTTTTCCCTCTGCAGTTATCCATTACCATTAGCCATATCAACTAGCCATATCGTTCGATTCGCTCACTCAACTGGCGTCGGTATAGCTTATTTGGTCC
>JAHWFP010155751.1:0-23770 GCA_023313725.1 Lithobius niger
AATCCTTTAATCTTCAGTCTATGTCTTGCAGCTGGCGTTTGCTAAATAGCATTGTTGCATAATAACAATGTTTAAAACAATGTAAAACAATCAATCTGGTCGTTTAGAGCTCCGTAACCCCTGAACCACTTGACCTATTAGAAAAGGCCTTATGGAAAGGGCACATCTACGGAGCAATACCCGTACAATGAGCTAAGAACCAGCTTTGCAGGACAAATAGTTTGATCTGTAGAGAGGACAGACGAAAGTATCCCCAGAACAACAATAACAACAACAAGCAGAACAAGAAGTTGTCTATTTGGGCCCTCTCTGGAACTCGGGTTTGGCTGGACTGAATTTCACAATTTTTGGACTGTAGACTAGTCAAGGCTAGATTCCAAATTTGGTTAAAATTTTTTAATTTTGACGAAGTTATAAGCTCTCAAAATTGAAAGTTTAACACAGTGATCCTAGGTCGACCCTCTCGCCAGTGTTAAGAATTTCATCGGGGACGTGCCGTTCGTTTAAATTTGAGCTTTTTGAGTAGGCAATGTCATGTTCTTTACACGCCTCATCCAGTTTATTTATTCCAGGATCCCCTCTAGCTAATCTCTGATTTTGTTTTGTTCCTGGTCCGCAGTATTGATATCCGGGTAAATGTACTTCTACAGGTAAATGGTCTATGATTTTATTTACGATTCCTTTCCCAGACTTGATGAAGGAAGCTCTTTTCGTTCCGCACACTTCGCAAAGGAGACTTCCATGCTTCTGTTATTTTTCGATGTAATAATAGTAGGAGGTTCGGACCGGTTAGGTGTGGATCGTTTACATTTCACGCAATACGTCATCTTGGTCTCTTTTTTTATTATACATTTTTTTTTAACGTAGACCTAAATTCTGATAAGCGTTCTTTTTTCTCGGGCGGTGATGACTCGTCGTTGTTCCAATTCCGATAAAATTTCTATCATTTCGTTACTATGACCATCGTGACCCGCTTGGGTTGACCCGTACAAAAGCCTCAGTCTTTCGACCAGATCGTTAGGATCGTCGTAGTACCTATAATCCACCCTACTCCCGGTTTTTTTTTGCCATACCAGTTCCCTTTTACTTCGTTTTCATATCGTCCCAGATAGGACCGATTATCGAAACGAACTTGGCACTACGATAAGACTTAGGTTTTCGAGTGCTTGGATAGTTGTTTTGGTAGATAGCGTGCATGTTTTTTAAAAGAGAAGCGTAACTCGCCTTGACTCCAGGAGCGTACAACGGCTCCTTCAAATCCTAAAAACCAGCAAACTCCAAAGTCCTCGTCTTCCCGCATACTGATTACCACCGACCACTATGTCGTTCTCGAATATTTTTATGGGTTTATTAGCGATGCTCATTTCTCCAGTTTTCATGTTGTATTGCAGTCTGAAGACAGGATAGGTCTCTTTGGGATTTTGAAAAAAATTTCATCAGCAAATATTTCGCCGTTTGGCCTATGACTTGGCCGAGTAACAGATTATCCAAAGGTCTGAGGGTTGGGAAATTTGGAAGTTCTGGAGGCGTCGACACGCATTTGTTTTGTATTGCCGAAAATGTGGGGGTGACTTTCAAACCCGTACTGATAGATGCGTATTAGGTTCGCTTAGCTGGAGAGGGAGTCGAGTATTCGGAAAGATTGGGATCTCGCGCTATCGGAGTTGAATGCTCGACGGAAGGTTTCGGCGATTCAAACTTCTCCGTATCGTTCACCGTGGTTTCCCACTCTTCATCATCTTCATCCTCGGATTTATAAGTTTTTTTTATGGGAGTAATAATTCGTTTACATTTTAATCGTTTTCTCATTGGAAAACTGGCAATTGCTTTCGCAGGACTTGCTTCGAGTGGTGGATTAACAATTGTAGGTTTCAAAGTACTAACGACGGGTGTAAAAAATTATTGTAAAGATTCTTCGTGATCTCGTTCGTCCAAACGTTGATTCAAAAATTTTTCCCGTAAACGTTTTTTGAGATTTCACGTTTCTTTTCCATATTATCTTTTTTCTTTCTTTTGTTTTTATCATCGAACGAAAACGTGCGTTTATAACGTCCCTCATTTAACGTTTTGTCGATCGATAAAAACCCGTATGGATCGTCCCATCATGTTCTACATAACGTTTTAAACTCCGGAAATTCCATGTCAGGACCGACATGATTTTTGTACAAATGTTTCAGGTTAAATCGTCCACGGGAAATACGATTAATAAATTGGCGTTATCTCTAACCACTTGTTTGGGAATTTTGGTGTAAGAATGACTGCAATAAAAAACGTCGGCGTTAGAATGATGGACTTGAGCGAAGTAACGTTCTATGTTTTTTTGTTTGTCTAAAAGAACATCGTCAAAAACCACGAGATTACGAAACTTGGTGTCCAACTCCTCGGGAGGAATTAAATCGTTTTTGAGAGTCGTGAAAACTCACTATCTCCCGCCCTACGGTTCCCTCAATTTCGGAAAATATAGACTGTAAAGCTCGGCATTTCGCTTGACACAGAGTTTTGCTGTGCACGTATAATCTGTCGTAATCCAACCATCCTTCGTTACAGATAAAATTAAACAATAAGTTCGCCTTTCCGCAGTTTGGTGGTCCTATAATCAGGCATCTGATGTTTGAAGGTAGATATGGGTGATTTTTGGGTTTCTTGATTGGCACGAAGAAATCGTAATTTTGAATATCCATCGTTTTTTCTTATTCAGAAATCAAACTCATAAAGTCTTTGTCCGAAAACTTTTCGTTGAAAAGTCATGCACCTGAAACTCTGTAATCTACGTTACACCAAAGTTTTACTGTTCTGGGAGTGTTATCGCTGATGTACACAGAGTTAATTTTACCACTAACTTCCGACAAGGACATACTTCCACATGGAGCCAAGTTAAACCACGGTTTTTCTATAACATTTTTGTTAAGTTTTCCTTTAGTTTTATGGATGTTGTTGTACACCCATGTTCTGAGACATAGCGGCTTATCCGACTCACCGTCTGCCTTTTGACAAAATGGGTAGCAGGTGGAAGCTGGGTGCGAGTAATTTGGTTAACTGAACATCATCAGAGAAACGGGTTTCTGCTCGTCGGTTTCAATTTCTAATTTTTCGCAGATGTATCGTTTAAGATTTTTCATCGCGGTTTGAGATTCGGGGGTTGACGGAGAAATCCATCCCTTACACCTGGAATCTTTGTTCAAAATGGGAGAACCAATTCCTTTTAAAACCTCGAATTCTACGGAAGGAGATAAGATGTACTTTACTCCAATTTTTAAATTCGTCGCATTTTCCGTTCTAACTTCTAGAGAATTTGATTGCAACAGACTCGAAAGATTTCCATACCAGGTAGAATGAGACATTTTTTTAAATTTCTTATTCCTTTTGTTTATAAATAAAAAAAAGAATCGTCAAAATGCCGGTTTATAAATTTAGACAGTCTTTGAAACGAACGCAAAGAGATGTGAAAAGGGTTCCCGGTATAGGATTTATATTAGACCTGAACCATGATTACGACATGCAGAATAAGCGACTTACTAAAGTCGGAGCTGCTACAGAACCCGAAGATGTCGTAATTTATTCCCAATTTACCAAATTAGAAATTGACTTAAAAAAAATTTAAAGCCGACGTAGGATTGAAGAAAGATGCGGATGGACATTTTAACGCTGAAAAGAAACGAATTAAAGATGTCGCACCCCCCTCCCAGTCTAGGGACGTTGCTACGAAAGAATATATTGATGCAAAAGTTGTGCCAGATTATAACATGCGGAACAATCGTTTAATTAAACTCGCTCTGGGGATAGAACTCGAAGACGCTGTTACCTATTCTCAATTAAGCGAGTTAGGAACCAGCCTATCTTCTTCGATAGATGCTTTGAAGGGAGTAGGATTTATATTAGATCCAAATCATGATTACGACATGCGGAATAAGCGTCTGACTAAAGTCGGAGCTGCTACAGAACCCGAAGCTGTCGTAATTTATTCCCAGTTTACTGAATTAGAGACCGACGTAAAAAAACTTAAATCCAACGTAGGCTTGAAGAAGGATCCAGATGGACATTTTGACGCTGAAAATAAGCGAATTAAAGACATCGCATCCCCCTCCCAGTCTAGGGACGTTGGTACGAAAGAATATATCGATGCAAAAGTTGTTCCAGAATATAACATGCAGAAAAATCAATTAATTAAACTCGCTCCGGGCATAGTCATCGAAGACGCTGTTACCTATTCTTAACTAAGCGAGTTAGGAACCAACCTATCTTCTTCGATAGATAATTTGAAGGAGTACGTGACGCAAAAAATCGACCAACAGGCAGCATCTAAAACTGATCCTCAACGCAATTTTAACTCTGATTGGGAATTTGATGTGGTTTAGTTAAACTTTCGTTAAACGTTTAACTAAAGTTGCTCCGGGCGTAGATGCAGATTCTCTGCTAACCAATTTAGAAACAAAATTGGAAAACCTTAAAACTGATCTATCAACGACTTTCCAAAACGTCTTATATTTAGAGAGGGGAGAATTCTCAGCGAATAATAAACTCATTACAAACTTGGCACCACCATACACATATCATCACGCAACCACTATGGAATATGTCCAAAGGATTTGTCGAATATTAATCACTTTTCGAGCGAGTGGACCTATCGGTAAAGGTGATTTTTTCACATGCACCAATAACTATCCTCGTCAACACATACAAATATCCAAAGATTATTATCTGTACGATGTGGTGATATCTACCACGGATATATCGATTAAAACTCTCTATACAGGTTTGACCTTACGATGTATAAGAAGTGGAAATGCTTTAAATCTGGAAAACTATAAATATGAAAAAGATATCAATAACCAATATTTTCAACTTTGGCCAAGACGCAGAACGAGAGTGGGTGACTCATTTAATCATTGCGAAACGAATCCAGATTATTCTACAGGTGGATCAATGCTGTTTAATGAATATTCATATATTTATATAATGTCCGAGGTTAACTTTCCACATAGTTCAGATGTTCAAGTAGATTTATACCTATCTGCGAAATACGTAAGGAGACGATAACAGAACAGTGAAATTTGTCATAAAACAGGATTGATAATTTTAGTTTAAAAAGTCCACGTAAGTTCCCGTTAAATTAGATTCCCAATAGCAAATAATTTAAAGAACCCTCTCATCCAAAACCATATCGTAAACGCCGCTCTTGCCCAATGCTCTTAAAAAATACAAACAGAAATGTCCGCACCATATTTGATTAAAATTCTGCACTCTGTCGTGATTGTATTTAACGGGACCCAAGTATTCGGAGATCGATGTGGGAGGTACCAAATTACCGAAAATGTCGAAATAACAGGGTATGTCCGTAATCGTCGAATAAACCACCCAATGACTCCCGTCTCCATCGTGAAAATCTTCAAGATTAACAATACCGCATTCGCCGCGAGGTTTAGCTTTTAGCGGTAGACGATCCTTGCTGAAAGTACCTCTGTATTTAGGAATTTTCAAGACTTTGACCAATCTATTTAAATCGAGATTCGTTAACGGTTTAGTAAAATCGATCAGACCTTCACTGGTTTTAGAAAGAGCCCTCTGCCACGCTTCGCTTTTTTTTCTTCTTCAAACCCGAACCTTCCATTTTCTTAATAGTTTTCACCATCTCTTCCATCACCGTAGCATCATTCTGAGCTTTCTTAACAGCCACAGTAATGCCCGCAGCACCACCAGCTAGACCTCCTACTCCGGCTATGAGTGGACCGAGTAACGCTAACAACGGTAAAAACCCACCTCTTTTTTTTTCCGATTTTTTTACGTTTTACGATCTTGCTTCTTTTCATTTTTTGTTTCTCCATCTCTTTTTTTTTAATAAATCACTTCGACTTTGCCTTTATCCAATTTCAAACTCATTTTT
The DNA here is from genome assembly GCA_023313725.1 of Lithobius niger. Lineage (NCBI taxonomy): Eukaryota > Metazoa > Arthropoda > Chilopoda > Lithobiomorpha > Lithobiidae > Lithobius > Lithobius niger. Next base: position 5,882 of record JAHWFP010155751.1, read on the forward strand.
CTATCTCCAGTCAACAGCGTGTGGCACGTCGTGTTAGCTGGAACTGCGGCATTAAATTTTAACTTTACTTGTACGTCAACTATGCCGGACTGAAGTCTCTCTGATTGCTTGGAACAGTCCAAATTTACTAGAGGATACGTCTTTTTAAACTGCACCGAATCGATACACAAGTCCCCGACATCATACAAAGCGCATCTAAACTCTTGAGCCATTTTATACAGGATTGAGTATTCTCCAGTAGCGTAATTTACGTTCAATACCAAGAACGGGTAATGTTCGGAGTTTAAAGTTATGTGAGCGTTTTGAAGACTGCAGTGATCGAATACGGCTGGATTTTTAGTTTGCGCATCTTTTCTAACAGTCTGAAGAGCTAGAATAACCCACCTCGGTTTTCGACGGCCGAAGTAGTAAGCACGCGCCAAGTGAAACTAGTGCTCTGAGGTAGTTTACAACTATCATAATGCCAGTGCCTAAAACCCAAGTCCACGTTCATCCCACCTTCTATGTAGCTAAATAGCCTGAGTTTTTGGTCGTCGGATGTGGTTACGTGCGGTTCATGCCACGAAACGGTACTCAATTCGACTTTTCCAACGGCTGTTGCAACTGTCCTGAATACAGCATCGTCTTGCTCGCCCTAGACAACGTTAGGACATGCTTGGCACCGTACAGCACCTTGTCATAATTTTCCAAAAATCCCATGCAGTGTTTTAAAGGAATGGCGAACGAGAAGCTTCCTTTAGGAGTTGTCTCCTTCACGATGATGGAATGCCATAATTTGAATCCCATGTTATCGCCCAGCAGTTCCCCAGCAACGACACTTGATCGGTAGAGCCGTACATAAGGGGACCTTTCATGAGAGTCCCATAACCGGGGTAATTTAACTCGTCCACTAGCTTATCCCCCAAGTGATATTTAATGCCGAAAAACAGGTACATGGAACCATATTGATGAGAGACACTATGTCCGCATCGGCAAAACTAGAACCGTCGACATTCAGTAACCTGCCTTTAATCGGAAGATAACTATTCGCGACGTGTACGAACATATCCTGGTTTTCGATTACGATTCTAAGTTCCGAATTGATGTTGTTTAGATTGGTTCCTACTATCGGATTATATTCGTGAAATGCGTAACACTCCACGGACGAATCTCGTTGTAAAGATTCGTTTATATCGATGTAACGTTCGGTTAAACTCATCTTTTCGCTCTCGTTATAAATTTGATGAATACTGTAGTTTTTGCCCTTAATTGATTATTATCTACGACGAACCCTTTTCTAATTATTTTTTTTCTTTTGAATACTAACATTCTTTTTTTAATACGTACAAATTTATTTTTTAGACCTCAGATGAAGTCTGACGGTAAGGGTTTCCCCGTTTAAATTTATCATATCAATATCTTGAGAAGTTAACCAGATACGAATATTACGAATCTTGTCGGTAGTTATGGGAAGATAAATTAAATTTTGAGGGGAAATTATCATCTTATAACCCGGTGGCACCCCCGGATAAAAAGCGTATATTCAAGGTTGAGTGTCGTCATTCACGTAGGAAGACCCGATTATGTTGGTATGAACGAAAATTGTATTGAGCCCCCATTATATCTACAGATTTTTGACTTTGCTGAGTTTTAGTATAAGTTCCCTGAAAGAACCCTAGAAGAGTTCCTACATTATTATCTTCCAGAAACGAAATGCCGTAGAGCGGATTATTTATAACCAAATTTGTTTTTAAAGTATTTTGATTCGGTTCTAAAACGAAGGCATTTTTTTCGTGACCACTTCCTTCCAAAGTAGACTGCATAAAATTATTCAAGTCCGAAATTTCGTAAGCGCCGAGAACGACTCACACCTCGATCTAATTCGCTCCACCATCGATGGTGTACAAAAATTCGTTATTGTCAGCGTGCACGTTGAAAATACTGTAGTACGTATCCAAGGAGACAAGCGCCATTTTGTACTCTTTTTTTAGCGTCTAGGTATATGGGTGTTTTTAAATTGCTGCTCAGTTCACCACCTATTCCCGTTAAAATTATTGAACTGGAATCCATGCCTTTTCTTTTTTTTATTTTTTATAATGAAAAAAGGTGTTGAAAGACACTTTCCCACCATCCTCCAGATCGATGTAAACGAAAAAAGGGTAGCAAATTGCATTTTCCTACCATCCTTCAGATTGATGAAAAACCGGAATTGATACCCCCACTTTTTATTACCCACCGGAAGAGTCAACCCCATTTTGATCTCGTGACTGGGGATATGTATATTTGTGACCTAAAAAAGGTAGAAAAAGGCATCCCCTCCAGATTAACAAGAAAAAACAAAAAAAAAGCTAACAAAAGCCACCTTCTTCCAGATTGACAAAAAACCGGAAGTGACGTCCCCACGTTCAGTGTGAACTGAAGTGCATCATTACCCCCACTTTGATCACATGACCGGAAGTGACATCATAGGAGGAAGCAAAAAGTTCTTTCCCACCCTTCTTCAGATTAATGAAAACCAGAAAACAGATAGTAAAAACATTTTCCACCGTCCTCCAGATTGACGAATATGGAACCCCCACTTTTCAACAGATGATTGGAAGTGCAACATTACCCCCACTTTTATCATGTGACCGGAAGTGGGGGTATATATGTAACCGAATATCGCGTATGTACCCTACTTTTATGAACTAGCAAGCTCCATAGTCCACGTCTCCCCAAATACTGTGCCCCACTGACCACTATGTCATTTTCAATAATTTTAATCAATTTATTCCCAATGGTCAGCTCATTTTTTTTTATTATCGTACTGTAGGCCGAAGGCTGGGTCAGACTCCTTCTAATTTTCGAAAAACTTTACCAAGAATAATGTAGCAGTTTCTCCAATAACCTCGCCAGGTAACAAACTATCGAGGGACCTTAGAGTGAATATGTTAGGGAGTTTATGTAGGGTAGAAATTCGTCTAGCTTGCACCGTGGAATATGTAGGCGTGACTTTAGGACCAGTGCTAGTAGATGCATATTCGGTTTTGGTCACTGGAGGAATTCTCATTATTGGAGGTTAAGCCGGAGTTGAATATTCGGCGAGACTAAAATTGAGAGGAGTTGACAAAGTCTTCTCACTAGGAGTAATGACTTCGGAAGGAGTCCAGGATAAACCCGATACTTCGTAATCATCTGGATCAATATCCTCGTCTTTGTAAGCTTTAATCGGTGTTGTTTGCATGTGCTGTGCAGCTAGGGATTTTACACCACTGACCGATGTTGGTTTTAGAGCACCATCTGGCGGTTTCATAGTGCTTACTACCGGCTTAAAAAATTCTTGTAGCAATTCTTCTTGTTGTCTCTCACCCAAACGTCGATTTAAAAACTTTTTAGTTAAACGTCTTTTGAGTTTTGCGATTTCTCGTTTTGTCTCCATTCTTTTGTTTAATAGACAAAAACGTAAGTTTATATCTCCCCTCGTTTAACGTTTTGTTAACCGATAAAAACCCATAAGGTTTTTTTCCAACAATTTCGACACAGCGTTTTTTAAAGTCCGAAAATTTCACGTCAGGGCCAACGTGATTCTCGTAAACGTGTTTCAAAATTAACTCATCCACGGGGAAAAGGATTAATAAATTTGTGTTGTCTCTGACCACTTGTTTTGGAATTCTCGTGTAGGGCTGACTGCAATAAACAACATCGGCATTTGAATAATGCCCTTGAGTGAAATAACGTTTGATGTTTTTTGCTTGTCCAAAAGGCAATCATCAAAAACAATCAGGTTTCGATAATTTGGGTCCAGTTCTTCGGGTGGAATTAAATCATTTTTAGAATCGTGAAAAAAAGCGACATTCCGTCCTATTTTTTCCTCTATTTCACCAAATATAGACTGCAAAGCTTTGTACTTTGACTGACATAAAGTTTTACTGTAAATAAATAACCGGTTGTAGTCGAGTCATCTTTCGTTACAGATGAAATTAAACAGTAAGTTAGTTGTTCTGCAATTTCCGGGTCCTATGATTAGACATCTGATATTCTATGGTAGAAATGGATGACTTCAAGGCTATTTCTTAGGTACGAAAAAGTCATAGTTTTTAATTTCGATAGCTTTTTTTATTTAATTTTTTTTTAATGTTTACAGAGATACCAAACCCATAAAGTCTTCATCTGTAAATTTGTCGTTGAAAACATCTGAATGAGCTACTCCATAGTCTACGTTGCACCATAATGTCACGTTGCTGGCAGAATCATCAGTGACATACACTGCGGTAGTTTTCCTGGTGATGTCCATCAAGTTTAAAGCGTTGTAAGATGGCAAGTTGAACCAGGTTTTGTTGATACCATTTTTTTAAGTTTCCGTCTAGTTTTGCGAATGTTCTCATACACCCAAGTTCTAAGACAGAGTGGTTTGTCTTCATTACCTTAGTTCACCTTTCTGCAAGAGTGGTAACAGAGGTAAGCCGTGTGCATAGAATTGGGATAATTGAACGTAGTCAAAGACACGGGTTTTTACTCATCAAACTCGATCTCTAGCTTTTTACAGATGTACCGTTTTAGATTTTTTAACAGTTTTTGAGTTTCCGGTTCGCTGGGTGAAATCCAGCCTTTATATTTCGATTTTTCGTCCGAAACAGAAGTCCCTGGACCCTTTAAATTTTGAAACTGAATGGAAGGAGACAAAGAAAACTTTACACCATTGTTAATCTTTGTGCCTTTGTCGTTCTTAACTTTCAGCAAGTTTTTTTTTTTTTGCAAGAGATTGGAAAGATTCGTTTGCCAGGATGGTTTGAGGTTAATTATTTATTTTAAGGTTCTTCCTTTTATGATATACGAGAAATTTTAAAAGTAAGCCTCATCGGTACATTTAAAAAAAATTCTCGTATTTAAAAAAAGGATGTCAGTCAATAAGTTTGGACAAGCATTGAAAAGGACGAGGGGGAAGAGGGTGAAGTGATGGGAGTCAGTTCGAGAGGACAGCTGGGAATAGGATACGTTTTAACCCCCGAAAACAACTACGATATGCAAAGCAAGCGTGTAACTAAAGTAGGAGCTGCTATCGAACCTGAAGACGAGGTAAATTATTCTCAAATCGGTACTCTGGCAATGGACGTTCAGAAACTTAAAACCGATTTGCTTCCTGCCATTACTCTTTTCACCGACGAGTTAGCTTCTGCCATTTCTAGCATGGAAAAAATATGTTGTACGTAGATGAGGCTGACGGCAATTTCTACGTGAGGAAGAAGCAAATTAATGATATAGCTTTTCCCCGGCACTCTGCCGACGCGGCATCAAAAGTGTACATTGATAGGAAATGTTTATTACAAGACGACCAAAAAGTATATTTCAACGCAATTCACAAGTAGATTAGAAAGTTAAGCGATCCTACTTTACCGAATGATGCTGTTACTAAGGTATTCGTTGACAACAATTGCTTGTTACAAGATGAGCAGAAAGAATACTTTAATGCCACGAACAAACCGATTAGAAATCTATGCGCACCTACTTTTCCAAGTGATGCGGTTACGAAGAAATTTGTGCATGAAAACAGTTTCATGCTAATCAGTTTCTGCATGAAAAGCCCTTTGGAAAAAACAAGCGATTGGTTCGTTAATTCCGGTCCTCTTTCCAGCTTCGTGTGAACGAGTTCTGGTTTAATTAAGAAAGCAATTTTATACTGCAGCAATCCGAGCGTTGCACTCGTTGCTAAATGTAAAGTAGGAACGAGAGCACTTTACATAACTAAAGGACGAGCATCAGACAACTACCATTTTCGAAAATCCTTACAAAATCCTTACGCGGTAGAGGCATTCGAAGAGTTTCACCCAGAAAACGTTTATTTCCAGTTAGATTTGCACTTAACTTTTCAATACATGACTCTTCTCATCCTATCCAAAACAGCTTCATAATTACGAGCCTTAGAGAAGGCACTTAGGAAAAATAAGCAAAAGTGGCCACACCAAATCTGGACAAAGTTTACGAATGACCGGGGAGGACCAATGTTACCAAAATTATCAAAATAACAAGGTTCTTCCGAAACGGTGGAATAAGCTACCCAGTGACTTCCTTCTCCATCTTGCAAATCTTCCAAGTTTACGATTCTGTTTTCACCAGTAGGCCAAAGTTTTAAAGGAAGCGTGTCTTTACTAAAAGTACCTCTAAATTTCGGAATTTTCATTACTTTAGCCAATCTGTTTAAATCAAAGTACGTTAAAGGTTTATCAAAGTTGATTAAACCCTGGGTGTTCTTAAGTAAAGACCTCTGCCACGGGTCAATTTTTTTTGCTTCTTTTTTTTTCTTCGAGCCTGAACCTTCCACTTGCTTGTAATGTCGGACTAGTTCAGCCAGAATTTTTGCACCGTTTTGTGCCTTTTTAACGGCAGATACCATCCCCGCAGTTCCACCCGCCAATCCTCCGATCCTGGCTAAAATCAGTCCTAGCAATGCCAGTGGCAAAAAGCCGCCTTTCTTTTTTCGTGATCTTGTTTTGAGGGCTATATCTTCTTTATTATTATCGTTATTATTTAATAAACAACTCCGACTTTGCCTCTGTCCAACTTTAGATTCATTTTCCTGTCTCCAATGAAGAGAGCGTGACAAGTAGTATTAGCTGGAACTGCTGCTCTAAACTTCAGTTTGACTTGTACGTCCACGGTTCCAGATTGAAGCCTCTCGGACTGTATGGAGCAATCCAACACCACGAGAGGATAGGCTTTCTTGAACTGAAGCAAGTCAAAGCTCAAGTCGTTGGTGTCGTAGCAAAGCTGCCTAAATTGCTGCGCCATTCTGTACAAGCCGACGTACTCTCCAGTAGCATAATTTACGTTCAAATCGAGAAATGGATATCTTTCTGAATTTAGAGTCACATGAGCATCTTGCAGACTGATGTGGTCAAACACGCCTAAGTTTTTGACTAAAGAGTCCTGCTGTTAGTTTGAAAAGCTAGAACTATCCACCTAGGTTTTTCGACAGCTGAAGTTGACAGCACGCGCCAGGTGAAGCTGGTGTTTAGAGCGAGCATGCAGCTATCATAATGCCAATGCCTGAATCCTAAATCCACGGTCGCTCCGTGGTCAATGAGATTGCATAGTTTATGTTCTGCTCGTCCGAGGCAGTGCCATGTGGAACGATCCAGCTGAAGCTATTTCGAACGACTTTGTCATTGGCCGCTGCTGCTGCTTTTAAGATGGCGTTCGTATCACTCGCTCACATGAGTGTGAGCACGTGTTTACTTCCGTAGATTAGCTTGTCGTAATTTTCGAAAAATCCCATGACCTGTTTCAACGGGATGGCGAAGGTAAAGTTTCCCTTGGGAGTTGTTTCAACGATGATGGATGCATACCGCTGTTTGAATCCCAAGTTGTCTGTTAGTTCAGCAGCGACTGAAGCCGCACTATCCAATGCCCAGTACTGGCCGAGCAAAACCGGTTGCTCCGCCGCACCGAAAGTGAGCAGTGCCTTCATCAGAGTACCGAACCCTGGATAATTTAACTCGTCAACTTGTTTATCACCAAGATTGTATTTGATATTAGAAAACAGGAACATGGGGCATTATTAATCAACGCGGCTATGTCAGCGTCGGCATAAGCCAAGTCATCGTCCTTTAGCAACTTCCCTTTAATCAGGAGGTAACTATTGGCAAAGTGCAGAAATAAATCTTGGTTTTCTACATGTATGCGGATTTCCGAATTTACGTTGTTGAGATTGGTGCCAACATAGGATTGTATTAGTGGTAGGTGTAAAACCCGACCGATGAATCGTACACTGAAGGTTCATTGATTTTTAAGTAATCTTCTGCTATGCTCATATTCTGAGTGTTGTTATGAATTTAATGAAATCTTTGTTTCTAGGTGTTAAACCGTTTTTTTTATTAGAGTTAAAATTGAGAATGAGACCTTTCCCTTTTTTTCCAAACACGAGTATTTTTATCCTTTTTTAAATTTATCTCGTAGATTTCAAATGAAGACGCACCATGAGCATCTCGCCATTTAAATCCAACGGCTCGTTGGTCTGTGAAGTGAGCTAAACTCTTATATTGCTGATTAACTTTGTAGTAACTGGGAGGTAAATTAAAATATGCGGGGACTGTATGATTTTGAAACTGGGAGAGGAATTGGGATAAAAGGAATAATGCATAAAGTGAGCTAAGTATCGTTGTTAAGGTAAGAATAATGATGTCGATGTGCACGAAAATTGTATTGACGCTCATAATGTCGACAGTATTTTGACTTTCTCGACTTCTCATGTAGTTGCCCAATTCAAACCCCAAAACTGGGGCCAAACTCTTGTTGCCCAAAAAGGGCAAGCCGTAGTTTGGATCGGTAATTATCAAATCTGTTCTTAAAGTTAGATTCGGAAGAGTCGTAATGGAATCCTTGATGTGGTCATTCCCATCTATCGTCGACTTGAGAAATTTATTCAAATCAATGATTTTGTAAGCCCCCGGGGTGACTAACACTATCTGCAGGAAGCACCAGCATCGGTCGTGTATTGAATTTCGTTATTTTTTGAGGTGATGTTATGAATGCTGGTATAAGTGTCTAAATTAAGCAGAGCCAATTCGTAATTTTTTCCGAGTCCAAATGAATGGGAGTGTTTAAATTAATTCTCAAATCAGACTCTTTGCCGGAGAGAATAATTCAACAAGAATCCATGATGTTGTCTTTTTACCACTTTTTCCCCTCTAAATCTAAAATTAATTTTTAAAATGACCTTGAAATTTTGATTCAAGGTCATTTTAAATGAAGTCGCCATTGCCATTTCGAGTCGGGTTATTTTACACTGGAGTTGACCTTTAAATTTTCAGATGTTATTTTTCATGGGTTTGACCTTGATATTTGGAATAAAGGTCATTTTGCCTAATGACCCTTTTTAGTTGACCTTACATTACGTCTGCTAAACACACACACAGAATTAATGCACACCACCCACATTGCCCAACAAAAATAAAATTTCCTTAAATTCACCCCCTCTCCCTCTTCCCCTGCAATGTACCTCAATGATGAACTTAAACAAACACAAAATTTTAAAGGATACAATTGGTATGTTTTAGTTGATCTGTAAAAAAAAAACCCGTAAATATTCCTTGTTTTAAAAATACAATAATTGGATGATTACTTTTTTGAAAAGGATTTACACAGTACACGTTTTCCATAATTTTTTTCTGTATTTAATCGTGGTAAAAATCACACATACTTCAAGAAATAAGCTATGAAAGAATAATTAAACTCACCTAGAAAATCGCAATTGCTATTTCTAATCTGCCAACGCAGTGTGAGCAATGAAAATGAATGAACCAGACGATAAAACAACAGGAGTCAGTTGAATACTTAGTCATCATTTGTTTTGCCACCTGCTTTTGGAGGAAATGCGCATTAGTAATTCAAGTAAAACGGAACAACACCTGTTGCGCAGAGTGTCAATGCGTTGGAGAACTGATGAGATACTGGTTATTTTTGCTTTGTATGGCTTAGGCAAAATGTGAAAAAATGTGAAGTGCATATTTTATTGTATGATTTTCATGGGCACGAAACGGAGGTGGACGCATTTAGTTAGCAGTAAGACTCGTGTAGCAAAAGGACATTTTTAGGTATCAAAAGGACACTGAGGTAACAAAAGGACATTTTTTGGTAGCACTTTCCCATGGGGGACCTCGACCCACTTTGACCTCGACCCATCTTGGCTATGGCCGCACTTCCAGTATGTAAAAATAAGCACTTTCCCACCCACCTCCAGATCGACGAAAGTGGCGGCCACCATCTTGGATATGGTTGCGTTTCCATGGGTGCCGCTATTTTGAATGACGTCACTTCCTGTTCACATGGGCGCCGCCATCTATGGAAAATGGCTCATGGGCGCCGCCAGATTGGAGGGAGGTAGCAAAAACTATTTCCCACCCCGTCCAGATTGACGAAAGGGGGTCGCCATCTTGGATTTCCGGTTTTCACGGGTGGCGCCGTCTTGGACTTCCGGTGTGCAGGAAACCTCCCACTCAACGAAATCTCCCACTCAAGTAAATCTCCCACACAAGTAAATCTCTCACTCAAGGTAAAGCTAATAATCAAGTAAACCTCCCACTCAAGTAAACCTACTCAAGTAAACTTACTCAAGTAAATCGAGGGCAGGTTTACTTGAGGATTTTCTGCTCTGCATGATTCATGCGACTTTTCTGCACGAGGGGGGGGGGGGGGGGGGGGGGGGGGGGGTGGATCTGCCCTCATATCGCAAATCCCAACTACTGATGTGGTCTGGCCGAAGGTTGGAGGAAAAGAGATGGCTGGCTAATGCCGTAACACCATTTATGGAGGGTCTGTGCTGTCCTAGCGCATGCGCGAATGGGTTACCCAGCTTGGTGGATCTAAAGAGTTTTGATTCGTCCAGGGTAACAGCATCCAGTAACTGAATGCAAAAATTTACATATAGGGGATTTCTTAGTGCCAACAAATAGAAAGCTACAATTAGAAAAAGCTACAATTAGAAATTACCCATCAAAGAGCAGCAGTACGTCATACCAAAAGGCAAGGAGCCAAACTTAGCCGAGTGAGTATTAAACCCAAATTTTTTAGGACCGTTAATAAATCATTACAATAAAAACTAAATTTACGTTTGAAATTAAGATCTGTTAACTCTGCCTACAATAGACCCAAAGCCTGTTTCTTAGTTTAACGCTTCCTCCACCACTGACCCAAAAAGCAATAAAATTTATGTTAAATCATGTCTTAAGAGCTAATATAAATTTATTTTTTATCGTACTTAGAGGGTCGCAGCTAGTTTTATTGCTCGCTTTGTTTAGTCTTGTAGAGTGGGCCTCACATGGCATACCCGGTCGACTAAGCAAGTATGGGATTTTGACAGTGCAGGCAGTACCCATTACTGCTGAGCTGCCTCCAGTCTACTAACTCGACCACTGGCTAACCCCCTAGCTAAGCCCATGAAGAAATTCGACGGATAACTTGCATCTATTTATCTATGGAAACAAGCTTTTGACTTACAAGACAGTCAATAAAATATAGCAGGAATTACAGCAGCTCAAACATCAGCCATGTAGAGACACAATAGTTTTATATTTGAAGAGAACACAGTGGAGTCTTATTCGGCATTTTTCTAATAATAAAAGAAGTGTGATTTGTGTAGCTCTAATAGTTCATCCAAAACGAATGTAGCAACCTTTAGTGAAACGAGAAGGTTATTCTGACTTCACAGTTGAACCGATGTGGATGCAAGTGTGTCGAAGATCATTGTCTTTACGCTTTTTTAACCTTTGCGACGGAAGAAAACTTCAAACAGCTAAAACACTTTATATTTTTATAGTTGCCTATAGGTCTCCATTAGGGAGATCCATTAATGTGACTTTACTTCGATCACCCGTGTCGAAGGTAGCTCTGTCCCGATACTAATGTCCATGGGTTCCAGCACACCGGTACAGCCTATATGGTGGTCATGCGATCTGATGAAAAGATGCCTTGGGCATTGTCCTAGGTCGTTTTATACAACGATGCTGAGATTTTGGCCTCATTACAAAGCAGTCCTCGGGGGTCCTCTGTTACACGAGCGAGCAACTCATAAGCAACGCCATATCAATCGGAATTAGGTTATATACAAAATAAGCAACCAATCCAGGCAAGCCTTTTCTCACCACACTTAAGAACTGCTAAGCCTAGTTCTTTTTGTTCACAATGCTTTTGGTTGCTAAGATAGACACCGTTTCTAAGTAGAATGCCGGAGGCTGATGTCTCAACCTGTGACGGTCTTTATCTTAACGAAGACATTACTGCATGCTATGACTTAAGGGCATGAACTTACGATTCAAATATAACAGCCGCGCATTTTGAAAACACTTAACATACATTTAAATTATACCAACTACAGAGTGTTCTTTTATTTAAGTACACCAAGCATCCGATTCCATAAAGTTTCCAAACTTAATAATTTCCGAGTAATTAAATTCAAATAGCTGGCAAACCGATACCATTTGCTGTACCTAAAGCAGTGCTCAAATAAATTACTTTAAAATACCAGCACACCATTAACACTAATCAACAGCAATTCTGGAATCTACGTCAGGACAGTCAAGCGTAGTATTAATAACATAGAAGCTATACTTCTAAGGGAACAAACTTAAAGTTAGCCTATTTAGTGCACCGCTAATTTAAATTGTAGATAACTTTGGTTTACAGACAGTGTACAGAGAGCTCGATTTTAATACACCAAAGAAACCATCCAACTAGAGGACTACTAGTTGAACTATAGACTTCAATATCAAATAGATAAACTACATTCAGTGATCCCTAAAGTAACTTCAGAATTTTAAGACCAATTATTCGGGTTTAAGTGATAGATGAATGAAGCGCATCAAACATGGATAGCTGAGCTGTAACCTGTTAATTAATGACAGCTTATGCATGGGTTACCTAAACACTTGTGCATCATTGTTAAGCATGAATACTGCAGAACCATACTAGTATGCCGGCGGTCCAGTTACAAATCCCAATCCACGTCACATTAACCCATTTAAAATAGGTTACAGCCATCCTTTCTTATATCTTAAATTTTGGCTGAACAAAAATGTAATACAAGTTATACATTAGGAAAAACTGTGTCCCTGCAAGATTAGTTTATAGTCATGGCGTGTTGCGGTTTAGTGCTGTGGTTGGACAGGTTCACAGTTCCTTTCTTTTATATTATTGTTAAAGTACCTGGATGGAAAAAAGTACCTCTCGGGAAAAAAAACCTGTAAGGAAAAGTACCTGTCGGGAAAGAGTCCTGTAGGAAAAGTACCTGTCGGGAATAAGTCCTGTAGGGAAAAGTACCTGTAGGAAAAAAGTCCTGTAGGGAAAAGTACCAGTCGGGAAACAGAATCTCTTGTGAAAAGATACTGTAGGGCAAATGTAGTCGGACAAAAGTACCGTCGGTCATCTGGATAGTGAATGTCAAAACTCGCGTAGATTTGCTCCTTATTTCCTTAGTTGAGGGACTTGGATGTAGATCCGCCAGTTATATTTTCTAATTGCAAGTTGGTTAGTGATCAATGAAACCAAATTCAGACTTATTTCCGTTGTTTTTGGACGTAAATGTCGGACTGCCTGAGAGGGAATTTCGAACCCTTGACATGTGAGACCGAATGCTGAAGCCTTACCACTCATACTAACACCATCAGTACGGCTGAATAGTGTGGCTGAAAAGTACGGCTGAAAAGTACGGTTGAACAGTAAAGCTGAAAAGGGCTGAGCACAAAGGCTTCGAAATTTTTCTTAGTTCGGCACTCCGCTTAGGCAGTCAACTTTTAAGTCAGTCCAAAAGTCAATCGAAATAGGTTTGCATCTGTATTTACTTGTATTTTTCAAGCTTCTCTGAAGTTGGAAACCGTAGATGAACTAAACTCATTCGTCACAAGGCTTAACTGGCCATTTCCTCACAAGCAACCATTTTCCAAATTTGAGCAGTTTTTGACATTTATTATCCAAACTCTTTTGCAGAGAAGTTCCATTTCTGTCGATTATTCTTCCAATTATTTATTTAAAATAAGTTGAACTGTTGCACCTGATAACCTACATTCATATCGCAGTCAACTCAATCGATATTCGTATTCATCACGCGATGGACTACAGACCTTCTCTTGCGTTTACCATTATAAATTTTGTATTTATTGATCCAAAGCGTGCAACACCGAACTTGACGATAAAGTCTTATTCACAGAAAAGTAAACGGAGAACAAGAAGCAATAGCTAATATTCGCACGATGAATAGTAAGTGTAAATACAAAATATAAAATGTATATTTTTATTGTATGATTGTTGTTTCTTAATCATTATAAACTTAAGGTCGGTACATATGTACCTGTCCTCCTCTGGAAGTAGGATGGCTAAAAATGTGAGAATGGTGTCCAAAGACAGAAAATTAATCCGCATTTCGCGTAGGCGTGTTTTCGTTTTTTAGGTTAAGAAAATTACTCAGAAAAAAATCGATAAACCACCTCAATTGTTTCGTGATGGTTGTGAGCTGAGTCAAAGTCACCTTTCGCCGCATAGGCCTGACTTACAGGACCAGTAAAGGAAGCCATGGTTTGTCAGGAATGTCTGTCAACAATCGATTGAAGGCAACCGTAAATGAAGCGCGTTGTGCTCTCGGTTGGATATTTTATATTGGTAAAAAATTATAGGCGAAAATAAATACAGACGCAAATATATTTTTGTTGCCTTTTGGACTTAAGCGTCAGACTGCCTGAGCGGGGAATCGAACCCACGAACTTTGTAACCAAAGGTCGAGGTCCTACCGCTGAGCCATACAGACACGGCCAAAAGGAAACATTCATAGGTAGTATTTAACACGTGCATGTAAACATATTAACATACACTTTCCAATCGTCACTGGAGGGACACTTATTTGCCGCACCACGCTTTAAGTGAAACAAATTAAACACTAAACGTGAAGCAAGGATGAAACACTTGAAAGCCGAAGGCTCAACAAGATTGAAATAAATACAGATGCAAACCTATTTACGGTGCCATTTGGACTTATATGACAGACTGCCTGAGAGGGGAATCGAACCCGCGACCTTCGAAACCAAAGGCCGAGGTATTATCGCTGGGCCATATTGACACATTATATTATAGACAACATGTGGTTCGTGTTTCAAAACATCACACGTAGCGAGGAAGGAGATGGCTTCTAAGGAATAATTCTTAAAATTTGTGAGAGAAGGAAGCCCATGTAAAGTGCGGTATTAACAAAAATTAAAAGCCATGTGTGGTTCTAGTATTCGGCTCTCTTTTCGCTTTTATGTGCAGCTCCTGCAACGCAATTTATTTAAATGAAGAAATGACCTATAGCAAGAGCGGTATAATGGAGAGCCCGTAGCCCGGAAAACGAGTACTACACTATGATCATTTGCTTGATTGTATTAGATGTGATATGTCGTCAGCAGCATCAGAGTTGCAGCATGAACGCTACTCGAGCGTAGTGAGATGATGCGGAATGAACGATGAAGCGAGCTACTCTGCTACTTATTATACTATAAAAGTATGTTAAAATATTATGCTAACTCCAAGGTTATCACTGTTATTGCCATGTGAATCAACTATTTATTTATTGTAAAACAACAACAAAAATACACTGCTTGACGTGAAATGTTGAATAATCAATAAGATGTAGTAAAATAAACACTAGTTGTTTCATACAACTTCGAGGATTGCAATGTAATCTGAAATAAAGTATTATTATTATTATTGATAAATTTCAGCTTTTAAATAAATCTGAATATGGACTTAGACAAGATTCAGGAACCATAAATGAACTCAATTTTATTAATAATAAAATAATAAATGCATTGAACAGTAGTAAACACATTGGCTTAATTGTTATTGACCTAAAAAAAGGCATTTAATGCAAACGACAATAAAATCTTTTACAATAAGCTCTAACACGTGGGTATTTGTGAGAAAATGCTTCATATTTTGTAAAGCTATATGAATCAAAAACCAAAACTGGTAAAAGGGACCGCCAAGTTCCGAATGGTTCGGCCTTCAAAGGAATGATATCAACACACCAAAACATTCGCCAAGTTAAACGAACCAACTAATACTTCAAAGGTTAAATGAAAACTAGAATATTGCTACGTTGTTTAGATTTGTGACGACACACTTGCATGTATCTAGATACGCACGTCAGTACACACATTGTCATTATCCGAACTTAAGCTGGCCAATCAGAGACGATGCCGACAATACTAACAGTGGTTATAGCATTATTCGTACTTACGTGCCTACCCACGGCATTCCCGTTACATCCCTAGGCTGTAAACCAAAAAAGGTATGCAGTTCGTATCGTACTGCGGCCTTTCGTCCATTTTCATTGCTGGAAATCGTCCCACTATCACAGTATCGTTGAATAATCACCCTGTAGGAATTAACATAGGGATGAGCGGACTAGAATTAGTACCAGAAAACAGAAACTAGAAACACATTTTTAGCATTATTGTGGGTCATATTTTGCGTTGAAAGTCGCTTAGCTGATATTCCTACGAGAGTTAATTTTCGTAGGAATTTACCACAATTTAAGCTTTTGTTTTGCATTATTATTTTCCCCCAAGTACCTGAAATGTGCCCAACTACGCTTCAGCATATCAAACACTTACACTACGGCGTTGCGCTACAATGATTTACGTCCTCGACAAGTTAATTGATGTGAGATATTTGTTGTCTAGCTTGGCGCGACAGATACATAGTTCCAACAACTGGTCCCCAAAAGACAAATTTTTTTTTAGTTTGCACCCAAGATGATACCTATTGAGTTCTCTCCCCGACCAAAGTTGTGTAATGTTTTATTTTTGTTAATGTTTTTTAAAACTTATGTAATCAGTGTTTCTTTTTACAATGTTTTTTTTTTTTTGTAAACGATGCTTATGCAGGTTCTACAACTATAACCACTCGTACTCGTGTTTTTATATAATCGTACTTTACTGATTTTTTACCGCTTTGGAACTAAATTCATAAGTAGGTCGACTTACCATTTTCAAGAGATTAAATATGAATGCATACATTACAGCACTTAAGCCAATGGTGCACAACAAAACTCTTACACCACTGTTGACACTTCCAATCACTGTCATTATCGAGTTTGTTAAAAGAATAAAAATTATATCTGAATTGCACGTCATACTAATTATGGTGGGTGGATGGAACCAAGAGAATAGCCACTTTTCAATCAACTAATGATGGCGGTGCATTGGTACTCTCATTTTATAATTTTTTCGTGCATCGCTTAGGCATGTCAATTTTAAACTGATTTCCGTCTTCCAAGAAATCTAAAATGTGAGGCACATAAATCAATAAGTGAAAGCAAACCTCACCATTCATGCTTCCCACCACATGAGCATCACAAGGAAGCGTTAGGGTGTTTTACAAACCAATTTGCCAAATGTTTAGCACCATTCATATTCTTTACGGTATTTATTCATTACAGGTTATTGGTTATCAGTTACTGTATCAGATTAAATACCAAACATCACAACATAGGTCATATGGACAGAGAAAATCAAAACGGACCAACGTTTGGTCTATCACTTTCCAAGTTGGAATATCTTCTATCAATCTACCACTTTTGCTTTCTAATCAAACGATGTCATGGCAAAAGGACTTGGTTAGCAATAAATAAATAAACGGACGTATACCTATTTCCGTTGCCTTCTGGATATAAGCGTCAGATTGTTGAAGCGAGCAACTGAATCCACGACCCTTGTTTTATGGATGACCAGCAGGGCATGGCAGTAGGGCTTAGAAATTTATTTCAGTTCAATTCGTGCAGCCTGACATTTAAGTCCAAAAGGTGGCGGAAGTAGCTGTGCATCTTTCACATTTTTCAAGCAGTTCTTAAGTTAGCAAGTGCACATGCACTAGACTGACCCGTCACAAGGCTTCAATGTTGACATATCCTTTTCCTCATGAGCGTCCATTCTCCATATTTCAGCCCATTCTATCAATTATTTTCCATTCATTTATGATTAATAAATTCAAAACTGGTAAATTTCTATCTTCTTCCATGCTGAACTCAGGTACATCGATTTTCGGTCGCCTCATGAGACGCCCTACACAGTTAGGAAACCCTCCTTTCTCGAGCTCATAGAATCATAAATTTTTAATAAATTGATCCCAAACGGTGTACACCAAATACGACCATACAGTATTATTCGCAGCCAAGAAACCAGACAACATTTAAGAATCACGACAAAATATTTGAGAAAGTAATGCTGAAATAGTAAGTGTAAATCGACTATAAAAGACGTATATTTTCATTATATCTTCTGATAATATCATACGTTTTCTTACCAGATTATTACAAAACATGCAAAGAAGCTTACATATTAGTAGTTGGGGTACAGTTTTTGAGGCAATTTTTGGTACTATTGCTTTCTGAATTACAAAAGCAACATGCCC